>JAECUM010024937.1:0-13467 GCA_016617855.1 Megalonaias nervosa | reverse complement strand
ATATATATATATATCCAACCCAAGGGGAATAATTAGCCCTCAATGACCGCTGGACACATATGAATACGTCCTTTAAATTTCTTCTCTGTACAAAGTCAGATTGTTCAAGAAAACTTTCAGTGTTGACTCGGCGCTGAAATGGTGGAAAGATCTACTGGTTTACGGCAATTTCAGAGTTTAAAATGTATCTTAAAATTAGTCTTTGAGAGCAGTCTGAACTTCGGCTTTACTTCCATCCTAATTCAACACTTACACTTCTGTTGACAAAATTGAAGTCCATCTTCTAAAACAATTAATACAAAGCGATAATAGTGGACACCATAGACTATAAAAGTTACTCACGTTTTTACCTAGTTATGTACTTAAGTTTTGCTACAGTGCTAAAATACGGTGTACATCTGTGATGGCAGGTTCTTTAGAAGCATATTATTTTGCAAGTCGAGTTGCTCAAGACACTGTATGGAATAGGATACGTGCTAATATAATGCATGCAAGACGTTCTTGTATCGTCTTATTTTAGCGCAATTACAACACCACTGAACAAGGCATATATGTTCTACTTTTGTAGCGTACAAAACACTCAATCACTGTCGACATAACTGAAGAATTCGGTGACAGGACGCCATCCAGCAATAGCCGCCCTTAGCTTTTTAACCTGGTATCGAGACAAAGAAAAGGGTTCATGCATCAGGTCCTGGTCACTGACATAGTCCGCAAGAAATTGTCCATCCAGTTTCTCCTTCTCGCACTCCGCTGCCAGGTCGTTTAACCCGCACTCTTCCAGGCGTCTGACCAGCTCTCGCTTTGTGAGAGACTTAAAAGGTTTGACCTTTGGTTTTCTTCTTACCACCGAACTGATAATATTCACGCTCCCTACCTCTGTTTCAAGATATCCCATTTCCACATATTCGTTTTCGTCAATATGTTTTTCAGCATCGTCGGAATCAATTTTTATTTCTACACTGCACATATTGTCATTTTCCGTTCTACCAGATGACATTGCTTTGTTAATGTTGTTCGTAGTATTCGTCTCCTTCTTGAAAGAAGTCATTGGTACATAAATGTTACCTTTGATCTCTGCTTCTGCCTTGACAGACCCCAAAGATTCGTAAGCTTTACGCTTTGTGTCTGTTTCTGTCTTCACTTCTTCTTCAACAGCATCTAATATTTTATATTTTCTTTCAATGTTAGGGTCCGGTAATCTATTTTTCGAATGTCGGCTGGTTGTGTCCTTTGTTTTGACTTTGGATGGTATTGAGTCTTCCAAATATTTTGCATCAGAAAATATAGGTTCGGAATACACATTTTCCGAATATGACCAAGTAAGATATTCCTTCTTTTCATCTAAGTTACCTCCCTTGGTCTTTTTTTTTGACCCCGATTTTTCAGGACTGTCTTTCTGCAATACCAAATAGAAAGACTTTCTAAATACCAAACAGACTCGAGTTAGGCGTATTTTCAAGTAATAAAATCGGTATTTTCACCAATATTAAGTGAACAATAATTAAGAAGACCACACAGGCTACATCATTTTGATATTTTAAATACAAATAGACTATAGAAAGTTTATAACACTTAAAAATCAAGGTACCAAGGTGGGATTACAAATGTATCTTCAATTATTTTTTACATCAAATTCAAGGGGAGAAACTATTTTATCGAACAATAACTTTCAGTTTGCAATACATATAGTAAAAGTAGATGTAAATGGCAACAGGACAGTTTTAGAGATTTCAACTCAAAATTGCAGGTAAGTATTTATGGTCCTAATCTTGAAACTCCAAATTTCTACACTGAAGTTAGGCAGGATAAAGAGCACTTAAAAAATCAGTATATAATTATAGGATGTGAGTTCAGTCTAGTAACGAATCAAGCACTTGATACATATACTTGCAATTCACTAAATAACCAAAAAGGCAAGAGACACAGTCATTGATATTTGTGCTGAATATAATCTAATGTAATCTAATTGATATCCGGCGAGAAAGAAATGTGGATTCAAAATGATGCACTCTTAAGAAAAGAATAACTCTATCAAGCAGGCGAGGTACAATTTCTTCATAGTTTCAGAAATTCATTTTACAATGATAAATGATGTCTGTTATAAAACAGGGTTATACAAGAGACCATTATCTTCTCTTAGTCCAACTAATTCGTTTCGAACAACATAAAAACACAGAACATTTTGGAAATTTAACAATTCTCTATTGACAGATTTAGAATACATAGTTCTTGTTAAGGACTCAGTTCAAGATTGCCAAAATAAATATACGTCCCCCACATCAACTACAGCTTCTGAGATTCGATTCTCCATTAGTAACTAATTTTTTTAAAATGCTTTTATTAGAAATAAGAGGCAAAACTAGTTCTTATGCTTCACGTAAAAAGACAACAAGCTCAGCAGAAAAATCAAATTACAAATTAGATTAGTATTTTAAAGAGGAAAACAATGCAAATGCAAATAAACTAGGAGAATTAGAAAGGAGAAAGATCCAGTTAGTGCAAATTTGTCCCAGACATTGGAAGAAATCACAATAAGATCTAAAGCTAAATGGATTAGGGAAAGGGTTTCAAAAATATTTATGTAATTTGGAAAAGAAACTATACAAGTAAGATGATGCAAAATTAAACTAAACAGGATGGAGCATTTGCACAAAATGAGATACAAGTCATAACAGAAACTAAATTATACTTTGAAAAATTATATTCTTATCAAAATATTGACCGGTTGACCTTGAGGCTTCACTGAATTTTATAGACACCCCTATATTGGGTAATATACGATGTAAATTAATGAATGGCCCAACTACACTAACAGAAGCAACAGAAAGTCTTAAAAGATGCCTAACAATAAAAGTCGGGGATTAGATGGATTTAAGGTCTTTTAGAGAGGTATTTGTCAGTATTTTGAAAGAGCAATAAATTTCGCCTATAACGATGGTGAGCTATCATCACCTCAGACAGAAGGTGTTATAAAATGTCTCCCTAAAGAGGATGAGCCAAAACAATTTTTAAGAAACTTGAGAATTTCAGGACTCAGAATAAATATTGAAAAAAAACTAAATGTGTACGGATAGACAGTACAACGGAAGTACTATAAGGTACTGTCAAAAATGTCATTCAAACTGAAATAAATCTCATTTTACGTATTTATGTATTAGTTCTCTATTGAGTTAGGCGATATGGTCAAGCTCTAGTATGAAAAGCAAACTTAGAGAGGTTAAATCTTTGTTTTTAGAGTGGTCAAAGAGGTCACTTACCCCACTTGGAAAAATTGTAGTTGTGAAAAGCTTGGCCCTATCCAAGATTACTCAACTATTTCTAAGTTTGCCAAAACTTCCTAAAGCCAAGCTTCAAGAGTTAGATGTACATTTCCATAAGTCTGTATGGGTGGAGGTTAGAAAAGATAAAGCCAAAAGAAGAGTCTCATGTAAAGAGTATTTTGAAGGTGGTCTGAAAATGACAGTTATAAACATGTTTGTACATTCGTTGAAACTCACTTGGGTGAGAAGACTTGTCACCTTTAAACCTAAATTGAAAGAGATTTGAATAACTTCCATGCCAAATATAGACGTTTTTCACTTTTGGCATAGATTTTATAACAAAAGTGAGAAATACAGTACTTTGAATGCATTATGGACTGACGTCATTGTCTCATATCTTGAATTACAATATAAATTTACTCTAGAGAACTCAGATGATTTTCTTAAAATCCAACATGGATAACTCTTAATATTAAAGCTGAGAATTCTAATGAAAAAGGGAATTTTGTAAGTAAATGATTTAGTCAATGAAAAAGGTACATGGATTAATATAGATGTTTTTGTATTAGCTTGAAATGCATGTCAACATTCTAGAATTTCAAGACATGCTCTCAACCATCCAGTCTTTTTGTAACAAACTTCATATAAACATTATTTTAATATAAATTACCCGTTTTACATAAATCTGAAATTTTGCTCATTAAGGAAAAAAGGGCGGTAAAAGCATACATCTGAAATTAAAAGTGAATTCCTCTAGAGCAATATCTGTTTTGAAACGGAATCAAGAACATGAGTCTATAGAGTGACTGAGAGTGATTGGAAGGAATACTTTTTCTTGCCTTTTAAATTACCCAAGTGACCTAGACTGAGATGGTTTCAAACTAAATTAATGCATAGAATTTTACATTGTTATGTATATCTATATTTTCTGTCATTTCTGGTAGATGATTTTATTTAATTTTCATAATTTTTATTCATGGTCGTAAACTGTATAGAATATTTTTTGTTATAAATTGTGTGCGTAATTTGTCTCTCTTGAGAACACAAATCACATAGGATCTATAAATAGTTGTTTACCTACATGTTGACAATTAGTAATAATAATCATAATAATAAGACTTAAAATGGTGCATATGAAGTAGTTTCTCAGTGACAGGGGTGACACGGAAGTTTCGAAAAGAATCTGTGGCTTCCCCATTGGTTGCGTGAGGTCATGTGAATTTAATACGTCGGGACTTAGCACGTCGTAAATCAATAGTGTATCTTGTCATATGGGGTCCATTGCAAATTGCAGTCAGAATTTATGGTGTATATAAGGAGAAAGTTAAGCATTCAGTTTCATTCCGATTCCTGGAGTCATTCACACTTTTAGTGTTCCTGATGTAAGTCTGCAGACGCATTTTATGTTGTACTTAGATATTTTTCAAGAGGAAAAACATTTGTTTGGACTGTTCAGTGGAGATAGAAAGTGCTCATCATTTGGACAATAATATTATTCTGGAACTGCTAAAAATTATTCTAAATAATTCTGGACAACGCCATCTTGACAACGTTACGGTTCTCGGAGGACCAGTACATTTCCGGCATTGAAATTATATGTGACTTTTCATTCGTTTAGTGACCGCTCAGGTGGCCTAGTGGTTAGAACGTCCGCCTCGGATGCGGGAGGTCTTGGTTCGATTCCCAGCCGAATCATACCAAAGACTTACAACAATGGTACTAACAGCTGCCTCGCATGGAGCACAGCATTAAGAGGTTAGTGTTAGGAATGGTCGGCCTGGTGTCAGGATAATGTGACTGGGTGGAACATCATGCTACATGTCTGCGGCATGATACCCAAGTGCTAGACATCACTATAAACTGCCACACTGCAGACATCGTAGCGATATGACTGAAAAATTGTTTAAACTACGTTAAAAATCCAAATTACACACACACACACACACTCATTCGTTTAGGACTTTCGAAGATTTTTATAAAGATAAATTTGGATTCACTTCACTTTACTGTAAGTTCCTCTCACATGTTTCATTTATCACTTTATTAATTAAATTGTTTGTTAAGTTTTACAAAACTTGTTGGTTTGGCTTCTTTTCTGTTACTTAAGTTTATGACCATAGAGTCGTAACAACATTTTTGAACAAAATTGGGATCGCCCCTACAAGCAAGTGCTCTTTTTGCTGTTACTCCTTATTAGAGATATTATCTCATCTGTTTTGGAACTGTTCCAAAACTGAATCATTACTTATTTATTGCTTATGTGCATGGGCATATATGTACGTGTATGTATGCGTATATATGCATATATGTATGTGTATGTATGTATATATGTATGAATATTAGGTTTAGAATTAGAATATAATATTGTGTACTAGTGTTAACAATTATTCCGTCACGTACAGTAACATACTCTAATAATGAATTGTGAGGTAGAGTGCTACGTATGTACGGGAATAATAATAATAATAATGACAGTGATAACGAATAAAGATGATGATGACAATGATGATGGCAAGAACAACAAATGAATTAACCAAAATTTATTTTAAATTACCTCTTTTTGTTTGCCATTCGATTTTTTCTCTCCTGGTTTGGCTGCAATAAAAATTGCATTAAATTATTCAGTAATATTGAGTTAACTCCAGAATGAATTCTTTCAGTCACAGTGTATGTATGTATGTATGTATGTATGTATGTATGTATGTATGTATGTATGTATGTGTGTATGTATGTATGTATGTACATACGTATGTATGTATGTATGTATGTATGTATGTATGTATGTATGTACGTGCGTATGTATATATGTATGTATGTAAATAACTAGTCTCGAACTAAACCATCTGTGCCTTGCTGTAAAGAAAAAATTATCATAACAGACAGTTAAATTCACTGGTTCATATTTTCAAACATAATTTTCGGATTTTTAAGGCCATCATTATTTTAAGTTTTACACAATAATTTTTCAGTACAATAAACTACCACTTATATCATTAATTTTTCAGTGCAATAAACTATCAGTTGTATCATGCAATACAGCATTAATTCATATAACTGCAAAATAGACTGCCATGTCAAAATAAAAGAATTCTCGATAGACATTTCATATGTATATTAAAACTGAATGCATTGTAAAAAAAAACAATCTCATAATAAAAATATCCTTATCTGAATTCACTATAATTCCAAATTAATGTTCCAGTCCAAGAATATTATTGAGCACTTTGTAATTCCAGTGAATAATAATTTGAATAAATAGTTCCACCTGAATGAAAAATTAACCACAACAATAAGATTGATTCTGCTTTAGATGTTAATGCAAGACTGAGTCATTTTCAAGTAAACAACATTATATAAAATTTTAAGACACAATAACAGAGCCAGGATGTACTTCAGTCCCCTTCATAAAATGTTTAAAGTTGTCAAAAAATTTACGAATTTCCAAGTGGAAATCTGATGTCTTAGTCCCAGAACCAAATAAACATGTTTACATCCTTTGATAATGATCCGAATATTTAATTCACACTCATAGATAAATATTAGCTATGTATTTTGTTGTTTACAAAATAAATGACACTGGTCAGATACACCATTACCATTAACTTGAATTTGGACAAGGTCAAGTATAAAATACAGATAAACATAACATGCAATCATAAAAAACAAGCAAACAATAGTTTAAATATACATAGCAATTCCACTCATAAAGAGGAAGATTTATACAATACAGCTTTCTTTTAAATATTAGTCAATTATACATGCGATTAAGATTACATAAGATAAAGTCTTAAGACCAACAAACAATATACAAGAAGCAATATAACACTTTCTATACATGTGCAAGTACATCTGCAATTAGATTATATTTTCCCTTGATGTGTCTTACGTAAATATTCTATTCAAACTCTACCCTATTAATCTCGGAATTTTGTTTTTCATCATGCTAATGAAAAGTAAGGGCGTTGTGATCACGGAATACAATAATCGGAGAATGAGGAGAACAAATATTCACTTCAAAGTGTTGCAAAGCCAATATCAAAGCCAAATATTCCTTCTCGATTGTGGATTAATTTCTCCGGATGATCTACACAATTTTTGTCTTCTTGAAACAATATTCATAAACATGCATCAACATACATTTTAAATGACTAAAATTTGGAGCTGAAAGAACTGATACACTCTTAAGTATGCCGTTTGACTTATATATATATATATATATATATATATATATATATATATATATATATATATATATATATATATATATATATATATATATATATATATATATATATATATATAGTAATGTATTGGTGCATGTAATGTATTAGCATATAATGAAATGTATTGTTATATATGATCAAACTTATTGGTATATAATGAAATGTATTGGAATATATTAAGAAATATTTTTATGTATGAAATGTATTGACTTATTATGAAATTCATTGGTATATAATGAAATGTACTGGTGTATATAATGAAATATATTTTTATATAATGAAAGGTTGTAGTAAAGACAGCTGCTGGCAATTTAACCAAATCCAAAATTAGAAGTTTTATAATAAAATAAATTATTTTGTGTTTCTTCTATTGTTATTTCCTCTTTTATTTCTTCTTAATATTTGCTATATTCCCCTTCTTTGGAATTTCTTTTAAATTGCATGCAAGCTGCAAACTTGAATAAATATAATAAACTGCAAACTTGAATAAATGCTTGCTATGTCCTGTTTGATGCCATTGTCTGCTGAAGTTCTGTTTTATGCTATTGCTGAATAAGTCATAGATTACTCGATCTTGTTTGTCCCAACCATTCAAATAGGTAGTGGACGCGTCGATACCTGGCTCTCATATAATAAAATGTAAAGATCTAATGTATTTGAAATGTCCTCATTGTCAGCAAGAAAGGTTAAAGGAATTCATTACATTAAATACGAGCTCCAGTCTCCTTTGGACACTATTTATTTTCAATAATTACTAAGTAATTTATTTCATGAAGTTCGTGCCCATCTAATTACCAGCATAATCGAACAAATACAAATGGAAAGCCTGAAACATATTTTATTGCCATGATTACAGGCACATGGTGTCGAGCTGCAAGTTCTGACAACTAAGCAGCAGTCCTACCCCAAATGCACAAGTAGGTACATGAAGGGTGGCAAGGACTAACAGTACTTGAATATACTTATGCGTGAATGAGAAATATAGTGCATTAATATAAATGAATATGAAAAAAATTTGATTGTAATTGAAAAGGTAATCAAAATAAGTGTATAACAACTATTTAAAGAGGATAAAGAGGTAGAAATGGGGAGAGGGTTATAGAGGGATGGATGAAATGTCAGTAATATAAGAATTTAATATAGACTCTTACCAATTCTAGGTGGGGGCGGTGGTGCAAACGTCGGAGGACTTCTTTTTTTGGTAAATGAATTATTATCTGCAGTGATTCTGTACGTGGGATCCTCCACAGACTCTGCATTGATTGCTTTTCCTATTTGAAGATAAACACAGTATTGGTTCTTCTTTCGTTACCTTTTAAATACAATTTAACCTTGTTAACATAATTGAAACACAAAAAGTACTGCAACAATGGCTTCCTAATTGGCAGCTACAATTTTCAAGTCATAGTTCTATATCATCTGCATCAACATCGGGTATTTCAATCTGGGTGCGATGTCTTTAAAAGTTATTAGTATTTACTTTATAATATTAGAATTAGGATCTTTTCATATTTGCTATGTTCAGGTACTCTTGGAACAATCAGGAAAAACCCTGAACTTGTGATCTTTTCCTGTGTGTTAGAAAACTTTATATTGTCCATGAAAAAGATATAAACCGTCCCCTTTACTTTTGGGAGGGGGAGGATGCTAACTGAAGTAAAATGTCCCTTTGCTTGAAAAAATATCTATCTCGCCATATGTGCAATGTAATTTGATTCTGAGATTTTGTCTTTGGCAGTTAACCAAACGAAATACAACGTCTCGGAAAAAATCCACCAAGGTAAAATGTGCCCTTGAATTTAGAGGATTTGGGAATACGATGTAACAACAGTTTTATGACTTACCAAGCTCAAAATATCTGGGATTGTCATCAAAGTCGGAGAACAATTTTTCTTCCAGTATGGTTCTATCTGGTTTGTATTTTGATATCCTGGAGTCAGAATGTTCAGTTGTGGTTTTCTTTTCCCCCATAATACTATCTACTAAAGATTCATGATGTGGCAAAATAAATGTCTTACAATTTTCTGTGACACCGATGTAAACTTTCTGTTTCTCAACAGATAAAAGTTCAATAGGTCCAGACAAAATGAGCCAGAAATTGTAATCTGTCTCAGCATCGCCTGTAAGTACAATGTCCTGCTGTCCTACGTCTATAAACGCGACTGTCTGGGGTAGAGGACAGCGATCGACAATTTCAGCCAATGTCAGGAAACCGGATGCATCTGACCACGTTTTTTTCTTCACACCTGGAAATGACCTCGATTTCTGGGCCTGTCAAATAGAAAGTTGAAGCATTCATTTATATATATAGTTATGCAAACATGAAATCATAAAGAATAAAGGATTACGTATCAAAACTTTCCAGCTGATGTGTTACACAAGACTAAGGCTAACCAAAATATAAATTGAGACGTTATTTTCATGTCGTTTGTCACTACATAGTAAGAATAAATAATGAATAGGTTTAACTCTGAAAAACTCGGAAAACATATATGATAATGTATTACCTCAGACAGAGACAATTGTTATGTATATTTACACTTTTTTAAACTCCTGGTAAATAATTTAATTTAACTTTTGTAATTTCTATTCATGGTTGTAAATTGTACAGAATATCTTTATTAGTTTTTGCCCGTGTGACGTGAATCTGTTAAGCGCGTAAAATTACATAGGATCTCTCAATAGATGCTGATGTATGTGTTGACAATTCCTAAGTAATCTTAATAAGAAGATTTAATGGCGCCGTTGGATTAATTAATTAAACAAAGATGCACAACTACCTGCTTCCTAAATAATTATATGAGGCTTATTTTTGCTTTTGAAAAAAAGCCGGTAGTGGAGAGTAAACTATATGCTTACTGTTGCAAACATACTTGAAATGTAAATGAAGAAATAATACAAAATTGTTTCTCTGAATAATTTCTGTTTTAAGCAGGCACAATTTGAAGGCACAAATTGCTTCTTTCTTCATAGGATATAAGTAGACTATAAAGAGGGAAATTCCTTTGACAGCATCCACTTAAAGTTAATCGAATGCTTTTGTTGTCTGTTTGCTCAGAATGTACTTTGTACAATAAACAAATCATAAAAGAGAAGCAATCTTCATTCAGGAGGCGGCTTTTTTCTTACCACAATATAGATTATTTTATAATCTTAAAAATCACTATCAGTTTCAAATTCAAGCGATCAACTTACTCCCAATCTTAGCCATGCATTGGTAACTAAACCAAATGAGAGCAACATGGCAGGTATACTGACTGATTAAACGATTCCCGACCCAAGCAAAGGAGCTTGTCCATTCAACATTAAATCCAAAATTTTGTTTTTCAGAATTATGCTCTTTTAGGTTCTTGATTTTATTCTTAAATAAACAGTTTCGCCAACATAATGAGTGGCACAGATCTTGCTTGCTAGCAGACAAATTACATTTTTGGGTTCGCCATCCTAGCTACTTACTGATAATGAAGCTCACTCCAGTCGTCATAATCCTGAACGATTTGATCTTGGGCGTACACTTGCAAATTAGACAATGCTTATCTTTGCAGTAATATGTGCTTGAATCAGTGGTTTTGTTTGAAGGTTATCTTAGCACCTACCATATACTACTCAAGATTTTTTGGTCTACGGTACGCAACCATAGGAACTACTTGAAATATGACTTTTAGACGTTCGGAGGATTCAGTCTGGTGCCATTGCTTCCGAATGATCCTTTGTAAGTCTGGGGCAAGGGGGTGTAAAGTAGCCATGAAAAGGATGCATTTGTTGCTTTTGTAGCTTTCTTTTCATGAATGCTCCTCAATTGAGGAGTCTAGTTCTGCTAACAGCCACCTCGATGTAGCTATTTCTGTATCCTCTCCCTCGAAAGTGCCCCTTGAACTTTAAGAGTCTTCTTACATGTGTATTTACTATCATTTTTATGTATGTTTATATTTAGATTCATCCCCAATATACAAAATAAACCCTAGAACAGTGTCTTTATGTTTGTAGATATGTACTTTGTAAAGTCTTGTACAAATATGTGTTACTGAATGTACAAGTGCACTGAATACATATAACGTATATTTGTAATTGTTCGTGTTGTATGACTCATTCGGAATGTTACTTACTTTTTGTTTTAAAAAGTCGACAGGAAATGCACGGGAGAGCTTGTGTTTTATATCTTTAACGTATGTACCGACTTTGAATAAAGAAAACTTGAATTAACTTCACTTGACATAACAGAAATATTAGGATTCTGACAAACTTAAAATGTAATTCTTGTTAGACATTTGAGCCGATACCAAAAATGGCTGAACGAGAGGTTTCTGGTCCGAGATTAATTTAATTACATAGATCAGAAACAATAAGAAACAAATTCAGAACATGCTGAAAAAATCTAGGAGTTTTCAAATGTTAGTGAAATTTAACAATATTTAATATGTGACTATAATATTATTTTATCTGTGACATTTATTTTTCGTCTTAATGGCATATGCTTTGGAATATTTATTGCTGATTTTATCCCAGAAGACATTTGTTTTCCGCTATAAATGTAAAAATATCGTTAAAACAATCATGCTTATATTTGTGCATTTAAATCTAGAGCATTTTGTGTTTATCACAAACACTCTTAAGGATACACTGTACTAAATGTATGGAGAAATGGGAACCAGCCTGCAAACGGGTGGACATAAAATTGAGCGTATATGGGTTTGGCCGGCCAGAATTGGTTGATAATGAAAGTTCCTTTTTTTAGGAAAACTAATCTTTTGAGAGCTTATCCTAGTTGTAACTATAAAAAAAAAAGAATAGAAATATTGTTTTATTGATGAGATTTCAGTCCTTTAACAGTCTTGAGTTTGGAACACTGAATTAGTACCTTGCGTCCTTAACGTATACACTACATTATCACTATGTCTCTATCACGTCCCCTATCAACGTAGTGCAACTAACAGCCACAAGATGGGAGAGCGCGAAGTAAACGTGGAAATGTCACACATAGCTAGTTAATAAGATTGGGAGGGGGACCTGAAAGCACGTAGGAATTCTGGTGTTCGGGTTCAAAGTCACTCAGATGGCTACCACAATGAGCAGTGGCGGCGCGAGGGTTAGTTACGCCCGAGGGCAATGTTTTTCAGTGACGCACCTACTTTGTTATAGAGAACAGGTTTTTATATCAGTTGCGAACCTCCTCCAGTTACGCTAAGGTGAGGGAAAAACACTACGAAAATGTCAGCTGCAAAAAAGCTCCTGATGGCGCACTTATAGTATAGCGTCAGGGTCAGCTGACTCCTCCCAACACCAATCCGACCCCACCCCTCTTTACGCCGCCACTGACAATGAGACACGAAGACATGAATACATTCCATGAGGATTCACTGCCGACCGAATACATGACTTGCAAAACATTGGCAAATTCATATTATAAAATTTGTTTGATATACCAAGAGACAAGGAACTTCTCAGGAGTTGTAGGGGAGGATATTAGGATAGAATAAGCCCCCTCTTTCGAAGTAGTGGTAAGAAGAATACCATTGATATTTATATCACTGGACCCCCGACTGAAATACCTACAAAAAAATTAAGGGATAAGTTTGAAATAAATTTCAATATGGATGTGGGAGGCCAAAAGAGATTTTTTATATTAAAAAAAAATTGTCTATTTTATGGGTTTTCTCACCCCTGGCATTTTGGCTGTGTAAATTGTAAACCATGTGGGAGTTGCTACAAACTTTGTCACATGCCCAGGGATTGTATAATAGAACTAAACCAGATAACAATAAAGTCGAGTTCCGCAGCGGAAACAAATCCAGATAGTGAAATACAAGCTCGCAAACTAAAATAGCAATACAAAAGAATGAAAAAGAGAAAAGGACTTCAAAAGTAAATGCACAAACTATACACTCAAGAGAAGCCTGGAAAGCCGTGAAATTCTGGAAATCCAACTACTATCCCCAGTGTTATCAAAAAGTGGAGAATCATTTAACCATGGCAAGATGTGC
>JAECUM010024936.1:0-48755 GCA_016617855.1 Megalonaias nervosa | reverse complement strand
ATATATATATATATTGCGTGTCTTGCTTTGCTCCCACTTCTCCCAATTTAGGTACCACTTTTCCCTGTTCAGCTCTCACTTCTCCCTGTTCTGTCCAAAAGTAGAAGTCACTTCTCCCTAAAATTCAAGTCTAGCTTGACCCCTGATACACATGCCTTGGGTCAAATGATCAAACCACAATATACCCATATCCTGGTTGGAAAGCTTGTTCTCGTGTTTGGACTTACTTTGATTTTCACAAAGCAAAGAAAGCAAAGGAGGGACCACCAACAAAGCAGAATTTAGATATGACAAAAGTTGTATGCAAACTTTACAGAAAGGAGTAGACCTAAGCAAACAAAAGTACATCCAGCTATTCCCATGGAAATCAATGACTGGATATATTTTATTTCTTTATATTTTCAGTAAACACATACTCCAGTAAGTACTGTCAGAAAGACCAGTGTCCTAATTTTGTTTCTCTTTTTAGCTGCATACAAAACACTAAAGGTTAGTAAAAGTTGTGTATAAATGGTAAGCTTCCGATCCACTTCAGTCAAGCTGAATAATTCATTCCGTTCATAACTTAAAAATATAAAACCATACCATACTCTGTAGGTACTAACTTTAACAATTTGTAAAAAAAATACAGTCATCAAAGACAAGTTAAAGTTTTAGGAGATGGAGCAGCTTAATAATGAAATGATGAGCTGTAAGTGCGATGCCACCACATATACTGTATACATCATGCACCATGCAAGACACTATTAGAACTGCATTTGGATAGTGACTGATGTGTCAGAGAATCAAATCTTTTCTTGGAATTCCAGTATTTAAAATTTTAAATCCAGAGATTTATATTTGTTTAGTTTTGTGCACTTATCTTCTGTAGCATGCAAATAAAAGACTGTGTCTTTGTCGGTCACAGTACTTTAGGTTTCTTTTCATAATAATGTGTTTTTGTCGGTCACAGTACTTCAGATTTCTTTTCATAATAATGTGTTTTTGTTGGTCACAGTACTTCAGATTTCTTTTCATAATAATGTGTTTTTGTCGGTCACAGTACTTCAGATTTCTTTTCATAATAATGTGTTTTTGTTGGTCACAGTACTTCAGATTTCTTTTCATAATAATGCTTCTCAATGTCAATATCATGTTTAAACTATATACATGAACTGAAGATTAACTTCTGGACATTTATTAACATTTTGAACTTTTGAGCAAAGATAAAGCCAAAGGTAAAACTTAGGAGTTGTGTCTACACTGTGTGATTTTAATAAATGATAATCTGAAGCCTCTGTAGCACTTAAATTGGGTGTCATAGAAACATTCAAGGGTACTGAAGCCATAACAGCACTTAAATAGGGTGTCGCAGAAACATTCATGGGTACTGAAGCCATTGTAGCACTTAATTAAGGTGTTTTGTGGAAACACTTATAGGTACTGAAGCAACAACTGATTGATTGTTTTTGTGTTTGAATAGACACAGGCATATCACATTTATGATTACATTAAAACCCAATTAAAATATCAAATGAAAACATGAGTTAACAAGACTTCTTTAATTTGTATTTATTTCATACAGTGTTGCCTCCAGTTGGCATTTACCAATAGCTTCACTGATCAATATTTTGTCATATTGAAAAAATATTTGTATTCTGGAAAACTGGACAAAATATATGATTATCTTTCAAATTTCTTGATTTGATGATGACATTTCCAAATATCTGCACACTTACTGCCACTTCTGACAACAAAATGAGTGATATATCGAACCTTCATTTACCAATTTTTATTGAGAATTTATTTTAATATTAAGCAATCATAAGCCTATTTTGAATATCCCTATCATACGATTTTCAAGATGGGTGCTTTGGTGGCCATATTAGACATCAGAGTTCCATTTAGTATCAGAAAGACAACACAAGAAATTTGGTGAAAGCACAATGTTGATAATATCAGCCATCTAGGAGAAGCAATGATAACATGAGTTTCAAGATGGCCCTGGTGGTGGGCATGTTAGAAGTTGGATTGATTGGGTAAAGAAGAAATCCCCGTTTTCTTGGAAATGTGTCATGTACAGTTACTATAAATAGAAAAAAAGGGAGCTGTTCAATATACTTAACCAAACAGTCACACACATCAAAAATATAAGATCAGTAGATGGAGTTCTATGATGGATAAATGAGTAGCAGCCAATAGTCACACAACACAAAATTCTCGAATTGCACTCATTATTCTGTGTCTCTCTTGTTCCTGACATCGCCAGACATAATCTATAATCTGAACTTGGAAAAATTTTTTTTTTTTTGATGTGAACTAAAGGGGTACCCTATACTTCATTTTATTACAGTGGTAACTGTGAATGAGCGGGTGCCAGAGTACCCAGGTACTCTTTGATGGCTTTAGTATTTACATATTGCAAACTGGAACTACCTAATAGTTATCACAGACAGTTACTACTGATGCAACACAACTTACAGATTAGAAGCCACTAATTCCAACAAATTCACATACCAGCTACTCCAGTTTTGTTCTGCATGTTAAATACATCTCGAATTGACTTCAGGTCACCATTAGCAATGACTGGTACCCGGACATTCTCTTTGACAAGTTTAATGGCCTCCCAGTTAACTGGCTGAGACCTTTGTTCTTTGGTTCGGCCATGAACAGCTATCCAAGAAACTCCTGCTTTTTCCACCATTTGAGACATATTTACAGTATCTCTGCAATACAGATTGTATATTGTACAAATATCAAGTCTCTCTGCAATACAGATTGTGTACTGTATAAATATCAAGTCTCTCTGCAATACAGATTGTATATTGTACAAATATCAAGTCTCTCTGCAATGCAGATTGTACATTACATTTATCCAGTCTCTCTGCAATTGTATACTGTACATATATCTGCAGTCTCTCTGAAATACAAAGCAAAAAGATTGTCTACAGTCTCCCTGCAATATAAAGTAAACAGACTGTTTCCAAGTCTCCCTGAAATACAAAGTAAATAGATTGTCTAGTCTTCCTGCAATACAAAGTAAACAGATTATCTACCGTCTCACTGTAATATAAAGTAAAAAATAGTATACAGTCTCCCTGCAATACAAAGTAAACTGATTGT
This sequence comes from Megalonaias nervosa, assembly GCA_016617855.1. Taxonomy (NCBI): domain Eukaryota; kingdom Metazoa; phylum Mollusca; class Bivalvia; order Unionida; family Unionidae; genus Megalonaias; species Megalonaias nervosa. The sequence continues at coordinate 45,653 of JAECUM010024936.1, read as the reverse complement.
CTACAGTCTCCCAGCAATACAAAATAAAGAGATTATCTACAGTCTCCCTGTAATATAAAGTAAAAGATAGTATACAGTCTCCCTGCAACACAAAGTAAATGGATTGTCTACAGTCTCCCTGTAATATAAAGTAAACAGACTGTCTACAGTCTCCCTGCAATACAAAGCAAAAAGATTGGCATGATTATAAGTCTCCCTAAAATTTTTGATTTTTCAACCTCATAACCAACCTATACCAAAGTCATAGATATTTAATAAATAATGCAGTGACAACTGCATTCCTGATATTAATTTAATCAATTGAAAAGTGGACCATGAATGGGAACAAGTTTCTCACAAAATCACACATGACATCACACTATCGAAAAACTTGCACATAACAGGGTCCAAAATTATTGACAACATAAACAAAGGCACAAGTTATCGATGGACCTCTGAAAAGTTAAGAAAGGAATGGTCATAAACAGTGAGAAGCAGGTGGAGTGGGGAATTAAGTGGTTGAATAATTGTTGAATAATCACACTGGGAATAATTGTCAATATATAACATTTTTTTAATGTTCTTCACTTTTCTGTATAAATTAACACTTTATTTTCAACATATCCAATTTCTGAAGGTTTCAACATATATGTAGCAGCAAAAACACTATTACTTAACCAATTTTGCATGTCAATTTGGATATATTCTAGTATCATATATTCAAAATAAAACAAGATTCTTTATTTAAAAGAAGAATCTCTAAAATTTAGAGAAAGAACAATATCAAACCCAGATTTTGTTTTTAAATTGCTGTTTAGTAAAATACTGATGCTGTAGTTTCTTTACAAGCAACAGTGAAAGTTTTGCTCATCCTTGAATTATCTGTCCGAGTACCAATACAGGAAATTCAAGTTCATTTAAAACTTTGCAGCCTGCTTCCCCATCATGAAACCTTTCTGTGAAACTAAGGTTATCATTCATCTAGAATGCCTTTTGCTTGGTTCCTATGATATCCTTTATCACATCTGTGCATGAGTATGATAAACCACTGATTAATGTTATATACCCTAATTATATTACATACACTTGCTGTGCTTTCCATGTCTAATTAGTGAATTGTAATGAATTGACTTAACACACTACTGTGACTGCTAGAACTTACTCAGGCAGGATTTGCATGCCTTGAAACTATTTCTTCTACCCCCTTTGCTTGTTTTAATATAAAAGCCTAATTAACTCAAATTGTCAACTTTTAATTGACTCTAACAATGCAGTCAACATGTCTTCCAAAATTTAGAGAACAAAACAAAAGAGGTTCATATTTGGGGTCTTATAGAAAAGTTCACTGGATTTAGCAAATAAATAACACTTCTTACATTTGAATACAAAATCACATTTATAATGATTACACTAAAAGCAAATTTAAAGATAAAACTGAAATAGGAATTTTACTTCATGACTTATTTAATTGGTATTTATTACTTAAAGTATTGACACTTGTTCTATTTTAAAGAAAATTTAACAAAATATGCAACTGTTATTACAAATTATGAATTTCATAATTCTGAATCAAATTTCCAAGTACTAACTGCTGCTTTCAATGTTAAAAGGAGCAATATGTCAAGGTTTATATACCAATTTTTATAGCAATTTTCTTCACGACCAATAAACAAGCAAATTCTGCAGGTATTTCCTAGAATAAAATGGAACACATGCCTGATCATGCATTATAACCAGGTCACAAGTTATCCAGGTGCAAGTTATTCAGGAGGAGGCAAGCTAGAACTATAATCTTGTTAAACAAATAAAAAACAGAAAGCAACAATTCTCCATCATGGCCTTTTATCTTGAACCTGATATCAACAATTCAAAATCAATGAACTTGTCTCAGACAAAGTCTAAGATATACACACATCAAGATTGGATAAATATATAATTAATACTTCTGGGAGAAAAAAATGAATTTACTGAAGTGGTATTGTTGAAAGTATTTTTCAGATATAAACATCAATCCATACTTGTATGTGTTATTACAAGCAAGTACAGTTCAATACCCAAGTCATGATCTTTGATCTTAAAATCAACATCATGGTGCTGATTATCAACTTGTTCATTAGAATGAAACTAGATACAAAGTGTGGTCAAAAATGATCGGTATACATTCAAGTCCCTGTGTTCATAAGCTCAATGAAGTACAAAATGCAAGCAATGATCTATGACACAATGCCAAGATTAATTAAGTCTGGTTTTCAAAACTCCTTCCCAAATGTGTAATGTGTTGGTCTGCACTGTTTTATTCAGAACCAAGTATACAGCACAAGAACCAATTAAATAGTACAAGACGTGTTTAAGTGAAAATTCCATGTCAGTATCACCATTCATATAGGAGGAGCTGTGGTTTTGGATTGGCTGTTAGGCCCATGCATGAGAAATCAGTGAAAATTAGACTTCTGGTTTAGGGGATTTTTTTGACAATGGACTGATGAGTTTTTCTTGCTTGTCCCCTTTTATTCCAAATCCCAAAGTTACCCAAGTTTCTTTTACAAAGGTTTGTCTGTCCATGTGAAGTTTGGTCAGGTCTGCTTTAGATTTAACAAGAGGAAATCTAAAATATGGACAAAAACTCCAGTTCCGCAACTGCAGATTTATTTAGTAAAGAAAATCAGGTCTCATAATTAAGGGTTTTTGTTTTTTGTTTTTAATATGTGCAGGCTGTCTATTCATTAAATGACATCAGGGTAAAGCTACATCCTCCTTTTCTCAAATACCATCTGCTTGGGTCTCTTGTGAACTGAGATGATGTCCCAGGCAGCAAATTGTGTCTCTTGGCCTTAATAAGTAAGCAGAAGTAGTTACAAGAAGATTTTCAAGCTAGCAAACATGGAAATAAAAAGCCCATGCTGCTTTGACTATCTATTCTGGAAATGTACCTATAATATTTTCAAGACAGCTACCATGGCCATCAAACTGGGAGGTCTGTTCAGCACCAATTTCACTTGGGACTAACCATATATCTGAAAAAGTCTTTTATTGAATACTCCATGCCTCTATGACCACCTGTTGAGGAGATGCAGCAATAACAAGATTCTTGAGATGGCCACAATGGCAGGGAATTACCTAAGCACTGGTAGCAAGGTACTTTACCCATGTAAACATGCAGGTGCAACCAGCTCCTTCTTGATGCCCCCCCCTGTACACTTGATGGGGGAACACCCCCAAACCCACCTGATAATTCCAAATCTTTGCTGGCTATCTCAAACTCTATGGAAGGCACTGCAATGGTGACCATACTGGTGGTCTGATTCATTTAGGACTAACTGCATATCATAAAGGGTATTTTTTGTGAAAATCACTTCATTATGACTATCAATTCAGGAAAATTAGTGACAGTAAGATTTTCAAGTTGGCAGTCAAAATTTCACCATTTTCATTTGAGACCAACTACATATGAAAAGAAGTCTTTCAGCAAACTCCCCATGACAATATCTTTAGGTGAAGCAGTAATGAAAAAATGTTTAAGATGGCCACCATAACAAACATAATGGATGTCCAAGAGGCAACATTTTCACTTAGGTCCAGATAGTCATCATAATAAGTCCTCTGGTGAAAACCCAATGATAATCTTACTAAAAGGAATAGTAATATCAAGATTTTAAGGTAGCCTTAACAAGATTTGGAGGTCAGGTTGGAGGTAAAATTGATACCATTTCTATTTAAAACCAACTAAACATTGTAAGTGTTTAAAGTGAAACCCCATGTCTATATTACATTATGTTCAAGATAAGCAGTGCAAACAAGATTTTCAAGATGGCCATTGTGGCAGTCATACTGAATGTCCGATCAGCACCATTCACATTTAGGACCAAATAGGTATCATAAGAAGTGTTTAAGTGAAAAGCCCATCTCAATACGACCATCCATTCAAAAGGAGAGGCCATGAGATTTTCAAGCTGGTTGCTGTGGAAGCCATGCTGGATGTAATATCAGTGCTATTTTCAGTTATGACAAACTTGACATCATAATAAATCATTTACAGAAAAATTTGTCAATACAAATCTCTGTTCAAGAAAAGTAGCGATAAGAGCAAAATGGTGATCATAGAGGCCATATTGGATTTTAGATAAGTACAATTTTCATTCAGAACCATCTGGTTGTTTAATAAAATCTCATTTCAATATAACCATACATTCAAGAGAGGCAATGATACCATTTTCAAGATGGCCATCATGGAGGTTATAATGGACATCTTCAGGATACCATTTTCATTCAGGTCTAAGCAGACATCGTAAGTCTTTCAGTGAAAATCCCATACCAATATGAACTGCCACTTAGGAGTAATGATAAAAAATGTCAAGATCGCCACTATGGTGGCCATATTTGATAGTAGATGAACACCATTTTCATTTAGGACCAACGAGACATTACAAGAAATCTTGTATCGAAAACCCGAAGATGACATGACCATCCTTTGAGAAGTAGCCATAACAATATTTTGAAAATGGCTACCATGGTGGCCATACTGGAAGTCAGATCAGCACTTCATTTAGGACACTGTACACTTTAGGATAAATGTGTGTCAAGTTTCATGGCAATCCTCCCAGAAGCTGAGGAGTAGCAATAAGAAATTAATGTTAACTGACAATCAACAGACAACAGACAGACAAGGGATGAATGGCAATGGCAATTTGGCCTATGATCAGCTGAGCTAATAATAAGGAAGAACCATGGAGACAAAGTCTGAATTTCTAATCAATCAAAAATTACCTCATGGCCAACCATATGAAAGAGGTTATTGCTACCTCAGGTTAAAGAAACACAGTTTTTGTATTGCATGAAGGAGTTTTCAAGATGCTTCCACATGTTAAATTTTGTCAGTTATGGATTCTAAGCTATGTCCACATGTAAATTGTGAATATATACTTTGATTCGATATTGTGTGACATTCTAAGATGCATCACATGTAGAGTTTGAGAGGTGTAACTGTAAAAGTTGTATGTCAAGTAAGAAATGAACAAGAAAATGCAAACATTTCGTTCTTTTTAGTAAAATAGGCCAAAGTTACCTAGGTTTTTTTAAAAAGGAATTCCAAAGATGCATTTAAATATGAGGTTTAGTGGTTATAGGTCTTGCAATGTCTGATGTATATCTGAATGACCTATTTTATGACAATAAATCTAAATGTCTTCAAAAAAAGGGGACTGTGACCTCTTCTGAAGTTTTATTAATTTACATAGTTTGATGGATTTAGATCAGGCATGGGCCAATTCCTACAGGGTGCAGACCAGATAAGTGATTTTTAAAGGCAAACCTATGATGCAAATTAACAAATAAAACCAGTTCATGGGCTGGATCTGGCCTGCGGGCCATATTTTGCCCACCCCTTATTTAGATCATCTAGTTTAAAAGATATGGATTCATGTATAACTAACTAAGCGGGACCCCGAGTGGCCGAGTGGTCTAAAGCGCTCTCCGTTACGGATCACTGCCATCTCACCTCTGTCTGCGTGGGTTTGAGTCTCGGATTCGGCGAATGTGGATATGTGAGAAAGCTTGCCAGTAGCTTCTCGTGGGTCGGTGGTTCTTTCCGGGTATTTCCCAGTTTCTTCCTCCACTATTAATACTGGCCGCCATGTATAGCCTATCGTGGGCTGAAAAATGGCGTTAAGCCCTACAACAACAACAACAACAACAACCAACTGAGCAATCTTAAAAAGAATGACTGTACAACATATTAACAAACTAACCTACAAACATATGAAATGCCATGTTATAAGTTTATCCAAACCTATGACATGCACCAAATTTACACCAACAGAGTAACTGACAAACATATGAAACGCTATAAGTTTATCCAAACCTATGACATGCACCAAATTTACACCAACAAACTAACTAACAAACATACGAAATGCCATGTTATAAGTTTATCCAAACCTATGACAGGCACCAAATTAACCATGAAATGCCATGTTATTAGTTATCCAAACCTCTGACATACACCAAATTTACACCAACAAAGTAACCGACAAACATATGAAATGCCATGTTATAAGTTTATCCAAACCTATGACATGCACCAAATTTACACCAACAAACTAATCAATAAAACACATGAAATGCCATTGTTATAAGTTTATCCAAACCTATGACAGACACCAAATTTACCATGAAATACCATGTTATAAGTTTATCCAAACTTATGACATGCATTAAATTTACATCAACAAAGTAATCAACAAACATATGAAATGCCATGTTATAAGTTTATCCAAACCTATGACATACACCAAATTTACACCAGCTAATGATTTTCATCCAAATTATCTTAACAAATAACCACACAGATTATGTTTAATGTCCTCTGACCCACCTAGATTTAGCAAACAAAAATTCCCCGCGTTTAACACGTTTCTCCATACACGTAAGTACAGACCCTTTAAATGATAAAGTTTACTGAATATCTTGTGATCTGATAAAAAAAATTGTTGTTATTATGTGCTTAATGCCATTTACCAGCACATGATAGACTATACATGGCAGTCAGTACAATGGTGGAGAAAGAATCCAAGGAAGAACCACTGATCCACAGGAAGCTACTGGCAAAACTATCTCACATACCTATGCTGACAGAGCCCGAGACCTGAACCCACATGAACAGAGGTGAGATGTCAGTGATTTGTAAAGGCGAGTGCCTTAGATCACTCAGCCACCCACACTCAACCCCCAAAAATTTGTTCTTCTCATCTTGCATTGTTATTTATAGACATTATGAAATTTAAGAATTTTTCCATTCCAGTACAACAGTGCTCTTAACTGGAGCAGATACTGAATACTAAATGATAGAGCAGTTCACAAATGTTGAGAACTAAATGAGCAATTCACAGATCTTGAAAACTAAATGAGCAATTTACAGATCTTGAAAACTAAATGAGCAATTCACAGATCTTGAAAACTAAATGAGCAATTCACAGATCTTGAAAACTAAATGAGCAATTCACAGATCTTGAAAACTAAATGATATGGACATACCTGAGATCATCATGTATGCGAATTTTGATGGAGACTGTGAAGTCTTCTCTACACACCCTTGATTTCACCTGCTGCACCATGTCCTTAATTAATTCTGGTTTCTTGATGAGACAGGCTCCATACCCATCAGTCATTGCCCACCTACCAAAACAAACAAAACAGAACTGACAAATGAGTTGAACCAATCTTGTGATGCCTCCTCATTTTTCAGTGATATTTCAATAGTATAAACATTTTCCTTATGACATGTTAAACATTATAGCATGATTAGGGTTTAACAGCACATGAGCAGAATAATGGCTATATGGTGCTGATTCAAGTACAACTCTACAAATGAAATATAAAGAACTGCAAACAAAACTTTAGGATGATAAACCTTTCCAAATAAATGTAACCATAAAATACCACAAGAAAAATGGTAAATATACTAAAATTTTGCAAAATGCATAAAATAAATTTAAAGGAAAAAAAATAAAATAATAAAACTCAAAAACACGGAGTCAAAGTTTGTTAACCGTTCACTGCACATCATTATGGAGGATGAAATGCTTAATCTGCGCTGGATTTATCCTTCAAGTCAGTAATTTGGTATCCCCTTTGAGTTTAGTTCTTGTGCAAAAACAATTCTCTTTATAGTGGGAAATTTTCCATGATCACTATGGGTTACTGGGTATATTTTATTTCAAAATGCAGTGGATGAAATGGTTGGTTGCCATGGTAAAACATTTGTAGAAATCATGACAAAATTGCATTTTTTTTATATTCATTATGTTAAGCTTTCACATTTCTTGCCAAATATCATGTTTAGAATTTTTTTAATTTGTGACTGAGAAAACCAAGATTTTCTTATTATTTGGCTTAAATTGTCCAAGTTTCACCTATTAAATATAGACACAAAAGGTGTTTTGTTTTCACTGAAAATATTTATATTTTAATATACTCAAATGGTCTTAAGCATTTCAAATATATAAAAGCATTTTGGTTTAAAACATTGAATTTGTTGTAATTTATATCAAACTGCTTGGTTACTATGGTAACAGTTAAAATGCAATGATAATATTATTTTTTTAATTATATTTTTATCCCAATTATGAAAATATTAAAATATTATTCTGATTTTATTACATAAATACCAAAATACAAAACCTTCTGCTGCATTCACATTAATGCCTGTTTTAAAAAAGCTGAAAGAAAGCTGCAGAATGACAAACAATTCATAAAATCAGGATGATAAATGTAGTATAATCAGTCTTATGCATATTTATTGACATATATCAATATACATCTATATTTAGGTATTGAATATTCTGATCCAGACACAAGGAATATACCATAATGACAACTGATGATGAACCAAGCCTTTATATCCTAAGATCAGAATTTATGAAGAAAACTGACAAGATCAGTTTTAAAATGTGTTGCAAGTTTTGACAGTTGTTGCAAACTTAAAATAAGTGGTAATTATTGTATATAATCGTGGTTTTATTGTCTCTTGTCATGGAAGCAAACAAGCTGTATGGTGAAATGCCTTAAGTTTACATACTGAAGCAAATTTAAATTCATTGAAAAATCCTAAAAATCCAAGTTTGCTCCTCTTTTCAAATCTATTGTTCATTCTTCAAAAATGTTGACATGATGTACATCAAGCCATTAACTCCACAAAAAGAAATGTGTTATCTTCTGAATATACCTCCCCATTTGTTTGTACCCTCTACCAAATTAAAAAACAAAAAGGATAAATGAGATGAAAAATGCACAGAACTTAGTCATTCATTGATTTATAATTTCTAACCTGACTGTGACCAAGGTGGCCCTAACATGGTCATCGTCTGCGTGTTTTATGTTTAATGGACTTTCTATATTAGCATGGTGCCATATTGCATACACTCGGGGCTAGTCATTTTTCTTTTGACAACACAGTGATGTAGTTCATCCTATTTGATAACTGCCAGATAATTTCGTAAATTACCATAAGTTTGAGAGTTGAGAGTTATAGCCCTTTGCACACATTACATAGAAATTACACCTCTTGTTAAATTGATGTAGAAGGCAAATTATTAGTTATCATTCTTTTCCTTTGCTTGATTTGACATTGTAAATATCAGAAGCAGATGATGCAGTATTTACCTTCTATGTACATACATGTGTAGTTATGTATCCACCCCATCACTGAATATGGACAGGCAAGATCGTCTTTAACACTGAAAAATTCCATTTGGTATGAAATGCACAGATGATAATGGTGTTAGGGACCCTCATGTCATAATCAGGCTTGAAATTATAAATCAGTGAATGAATTGACTAAGTTCTGTGCATCTTTTTTTTTATCTCATTTATGCTTTTCATGTTTTAAATCAATTGGAGGGTACAAACAACGGGGAGGTATATTCAGACTATAATTATTTGACAAACCTACTGTCTTGTGACAAAATTTGCTGTGTATAAACCATGTAAATGTACGACTTGGGTACTAAAGTTGTCCGAAAGCAGTAGAGCACAAGTTCTAAATTCCTGTCATCAATACTAGTGATTAACAGAGCACACAATCCTGAACAGATGTGCAGGAGTCTGGTGCCTACTGGCCATCTATCTGTGGGTGGTTGGGTTGCTAAGTCAATTGGGCCACTTCCATTGAGGTAGTCATGGCTGATGGCATTCCAGGTGAGCGCCAAGTAAGGTAGCTGCTAGCATCATTTTTATAAGTCTTTGGCATGACTTGGCTGGGATTCAAACCCGTGACCTCCCGCTGCCAATGCAGACACTCTAACCACTAGTCTACTGGAGTGGTCCATATTTCATGATGAATGCTCATGACATTGGAGTGTCTGATCATGGACTTTTTCGCAGTTTTGTATAGAATAGCAGACAACTTATCTTCAAACAAAGTCATGTTGCATGTAACTGAAGAGGTGCACTCAGTGAAAGCGAGGCATGAGTCATGGCTGTCCTGTCCTTGTCTTGCATTTGAAACATTCAGTCATAACTTTTTTGATTCCAAAACAACAAAGGCAATGAAAAGATTAATAAACTAAGTGTAAATATGTCTTATATGTCACCAAAACACATAGAATTACTAGAGTGAACAGGAACACATAGTGAGCATGACTAATGAGAAGTACAACATGCAACTGTGATATTCTATTGAAGCACTGGTCAAAAACAGAAAAGTCTGCATAAAAATCGGTAATTTGAAAAAATAATGTATGTAACCTGTGGTAGATACATTATTATGCATAAATTCTCCAAATCTGATGATAGATGGTCAAAATTCAGGAGAATATTGCACACTGTTGGCTGATCAACAGCAAAACCTTAAAGCTAGTCTCACCCCCAAGGCATCAAGGCGAAGTACTCAGCAAGGGTTATTGCCCTTTGTCTACATGAGATATACAAGATGTTTTTCGTCTTTTTGGAGGGTAATAAGCTAATATCCTTAATGTTAATGTAATTTTGAAGGGGAAACTAAACTTTATGATGCTGTACCAGCAGATTAGATGCCAACAAGTAACTGGCTATATGCCCGTTAATAATAACCCTGGTAATAAAATGACCAAATGGGTGCCCGTATAAAAAAAAGTATTCCAAATTCAGATTGAGACACAGAATAACAATTACAGATCAAGGTTCATGTCGTGTGTGCATTTATTCATCATCTCTGGAGCTCGTATGGCTGCTTACAATTTACTTGTCATACATGTACTGTATAATAATACAAGGGAGGGCACTCCTCTCCTTTCTCATGCAACCTATTTAAGAATCAACGCTGATATTTAAAGCTAGACTATCCTAACTTCGTGTCTGTCCATGGTTTGTGTGCCATTTTTCTTGAGGCTTAAATATGCTTGTTTTGAGATCCTGATGACATTAACTAGGTCAGTACCTTTCGTCAACAATAACAGTAAGTACTGATTAAGAAATATCAGAAGAGATAAAATTTAAATATGTACTACAATTCAAATAAATGAAAGCATAATATAAATGTCCGGTTTAACGAATGCCATTTTTGCCTCAAGTTTGTGGCCCTGGAGAAAGTATTAGATGTTCAAGTCAGGGCCACTCCTCACGTTTTGTTTACTGGACTCTTTTTTTTATTAGCGGAAAACCCAAGGCAGATATATTTGTAACGGCAAAGGCAGCAAAAAAACGTGGTTACCGTAACATGCACTTTTACCAGGTTTGGAAAAAATGAATGAAATGGAAAACTATACAAAACGAAATTTTTCACTGAAATATTTAAATATAAGGGAAATCTCTGTTATTTAATAACACTGAAAAGACAGTATTCCTGAATGTGAAACCACTTATCAAAGATTTATTCTATTTTGATACTACATATGTAGCGGACCAGTCTAAATTGAAAATAAATGGTGCCAGATATCATAACAAATGGGTTGTATCAATGTGACTGTTGGATGTGATTGAAAAATGTTAGGAGAGGGATTTTTTAAAACTTAAAAATGTTGCACTGGACCATCATTAAAGGACGAACCATGGCAGGTCAAGGATACTACTACAGTCATCATCTGTGGACTTTACAACTATTCGCAAAAGTTACTGTAGACATGTAGACTGTTATGCATAAATAATTTATCCATTTCTTTTATGTCTATACTCTTGTATTAACAACTAATCCACATGGATTTAGCCGATTTGTGATAAAAAATTTAACTGCAGATCCAGGTAAGTAGCAAAAATAAATGTATGTTAAATACAATAAATATGTTTTTCATAGTTTTCTGTAATTATGGCATGTAATATATAGATTGCTCTTTTTGCTCAGATTATGCTTTTTGCCACTTATATTAGTAATAAATTACTCTTATACCTCTCTTGGGGGTTGGCATGTGTGAACCTACAACAAAGCAGCTCAGGTTCACATTTAATACAATTCCCCTTTGATCGGGTACCCAGGTAACCGATCATTATGACTGATGAGTACCCGGTAGAAATTTCTGAAAATTTTGACATCTCTAACCAGCAGAGACTAATCTTGGATCTGAGCAGGGAATGAGGTTTATATTAAAAAATGTGACTATTTGTTTTTATGGAGTTTAAAGGTTCTACCTTTAGTTTTGATTGTATCTACCATTTACAGTGTTATCACTTCTTTCAATGTTAACTTTTATCATTCAGTACATCATGCTTATCCTTTTTTTTAAATTTTGCAATGCTTTATCTTTCCATATCATGTTTTTGCAATTATTTATATTTACATGTTGGATCTTTACTTCAAAACTGCACCATATAGCCAACAATATATTTATGTGCTGGTAAACCCAACAACTACTACCAGCCACTACATTCCAAGACCCCATTTAAAAAAATTGCAAATACACTATCAATGGGTCTTACTGTTGAGATTTTACAAACAATGGAAAATTATTTCAATACTTAGTTCATGAAATGCATACCTCAGATTTCGATCACTGGATAAAATAAAATGAAACTTATGCTCATAATACCAGCCTGTTACATGATAGTATTAGATGTTCATAAATACCAGGATGTTATATGATACTAATAGATGTTCAAAAACAATAACGGGCTGTTACATGATAATGATAGACATTCATAATACCAGACTGTTACATGATAGCCAAAGATGTTCAAAAAAAAATAACAGGCTGTTACATGGTAGTAGTTTTTGATGTTCATAAATACCAGGCTGTTACACGATAGCAATAGGTGTTCATAAATAACAGCCTGTTACACGATAGTATTAGATCTTTAAAAATAACAAGCTGTTACACAATAGTGTTAGATGTTAAAAAATACCAGTCTGTTAGATGATAATAATAAATGTTCATAATACCAGTCTGTTACATAATTTTTATACATTCATAAATACCAGCCTGTTATTATTTAATAATAGATGTTCATAAATACCCGCCTCTTACATGATAATAATAGATGTTCATAAATAGCAGGCTGTTACATGATAGTAATAGATGTTCATAAATACTAGTCTGTTATTATTTAATAATAGATGTTCATAAATACCCGCCTCTTACATGATAATAATAGACGTTCATAAATAGCAGGCTGTTACATGACAGTAATAGATGAAATATTATTTTGATATACAGTCAAATGTACCATGTTCAAATAGGAACATTATTGTGACATTAGTCAACTGTGTAAAATCTTTTATCATTTTTTCTAACTTCTTGAATTTAACATATATTTAATTACCCTTGTGGACATCCACAGTTTAGGTCTACACCATCTGAGTACCTGTCAAAGTAAACAAGAGTCATTAAGATGTATCCTACCAAAAGTTACCACTCCCACTATATATGGTCCAGCACACTCAGTTTATTTACTATTTATTTTACTTTGTTTCTATGGTAACATAAAAGGGATTTTTACCTACAGAGAAAAAACAAAAGAATTTCCAAGAATTCAAGATAAGAATATTTCTTCTTTTGAACTGCTTAGTGTTGGAACCATCTCTGATACTTTTGAACCAATAACAAGATTTTCAAATATCTGAAAGTGAAAAATTGAGAATATTAAAGGGCACATATTCACAACTAGTTCAATAAATGAGCCAAAAAGAGCACATCCAGCATGCTAAAATCAAAAGTGGAATGAAAACAAAACTAAAATGGCTCAGTGGTGATCTAGTTGATGCATATTCAGACTTTTAACCTATGTCATGGTCATATTTTAATGGATATATGACAGTTTTGTGAATATATGCTGGTTATGTGCTTAGAATATTTATAAATATATTCATTAAAAACCTGTCTTTTCATACAGATTACATCACATTCTAGGATCGCTTATGGAACAGAAAAAGGGTAAATCTGAAGTATGTGAAACAAAGTAAATACAATAGCAATAGACATAAAGCTAAAATGTGAAACAAAGTAAATACAATGGACATAAAGCTAAAATGTGAAACAAAGTAAATACAATGGACATAAAGCTAAAATGTGAAACAAAGTAAATACAATGGACATAAAGCTAAAATGTGAAACAAAGTAAATACAATGGACATAAAGCTAAAATGTGATCCAGAAGAATGAGATTTAGTAAAAATGATGAATAAAGCAAAATCTGCATCTGATATTTTTAGGGAAAACAAGGATATAAGTGACACTATGCACAATATACACTGTGTAAGTACTGTACACTATAATAAAGGTCTTTGGGCAAACTCTAAGCAACCCTTGAATTTGAAGTCTTTATTCACCTTTATTTTAGTTGATGTTTTAGATTCAGAAAATATGCACCTTAAAAATAAATAGCATAAAAGCAATCATAGTAGTTTATAATATTTGGGTGAATCATCTTTGTTTTACGACAGAAATTCAGGCCATTTAATTGTTTAAAACCCGAAACTGGGTCGGGTAAAATGGAATGTTTCAGAAGGGGCAATTGCTGTACCCCTTTAATCCTGTTATCCCCTTTTAGTACGTAATATTAGTACGATTACCGTAGATGAGTAAACATGTACTTATTTAAGGTTGCTTACAACAAAGTAAACTGACACTGCATTATTACTACAATAATTTCAAAGCATTATTTCTGAGATTCCCTGATTGTATTTTTGAGACATTACTGATGTTTGGGGCAATGGTGCCTATCATTAAAAACCAAGACATGTACTTCATTCAGCAAAAGTTAAAATCTTAAATGTACATGCAACAATGCCATAATGTAAAGCATGTTGTGTAGGTGCATTTACTTAAATTAAATATTCATTGTTGTTCCAAAATTTTATACTAATATAGTTTAAGCAAACAGATTGTTGAATGTTTTACACCTTAAATGTCGTAAAGAAAACATTTCCAAACAAAATAGCTGATTGCTATGGACCTTCACAAAAGTGGCCAACAAGGTACTAAAGTGGTTTAATAAAAGAGGGATGCTGTGTCTATCGTAACAAACAACAGGGTAGTACAAATTTTTTCAATATGCACAGCTTTCATTTTGATATCACAACATGCAATCCTATTTCTACTTGATCACACCTTTAGGCTGACTTCATCCCAAATTTTCCACATACTTGAACATTGATTTTTGCCATCTTGGGGAGCATATGTAATGACCTTCCAAAGAAATATGGATGTATGAGGATCCCAAAAAAGTGAAATATTTGTCATGTCAAGCTATGTGTAATCAAATACTTAATGCCTACATCACCTTATATGACTTGTTTGATAAACAATTCATTCTAAATGCAAGCAATCAACTATTTTTCATTGCTTTAATACTGGTACCACATTTTAAAAAGTTATATATTTAAATTTTCAAGTCAGAAAATTGTGATTACTGGTGACTTTTGACAATTTTAATGCATTTCATGTTCCACCCAATCACATTATCCTGACACCAAGCTGACCAGTTCTAACACAAACCTCTTAATGCTAAGTGCCAGGCGAGGCAGCTACTAACATTTTTATAAGTCTTTGGTATGACTCGGCCAAGGTTCCATCCCCCATCAGAGGCGGTCACTCTAACCACTTAGGCCACCAGAGCAGTCCAATATTTCTAAAATATTACTGAATCAAGCATAAAAGCATAGTATCTTGTATGTACATGTCAACATGGTGACTATGAATGCCTTTAAACACCATGGATTTTATCTGCTGTCCCATTTTCTTGATTAGATATATTTTTCATGGTTACATCATAACAGACCTATTACAACATCTGATATGAAGAAAATATTGAATTATGTCACACAATTTGTATCAGTCCAGGAAGTCACAAGATGGGCATATAACAATGAAGTTTATAAGTCTGCTTCCCTACTTACGGTGTCACTATTTCTGCTGCATCAGCAAAATCCTTGGAATTATTAGCTGCAAACTGTACAATCAAGGGTCTGTCCTCTGAAAAAAATTTGCATAAAAAGGTACATTATTCTCTTGTCATTGTTTCACCAGCCCTCTTACAAATATCAATACCTTTACAATATTTGCAAAAACTGAAGAATTTGTGCTATTTCCTCAAACTCAAATAGAGTAGTTACTTTCCATTAATAATACAGTCCAAGAAACCTTATTTATCATGACTATCCAACTGTAAAATTTCTTTACAAAAGATTCATAACTTTCTAGTCTAAATATCATTTCAGATTCTTATCAAACTGGTGCAAAAACTCTCTGTATTTATGAAACCACAAAAAATTACAAACCATTTCTTTCCTTTTGTTTTAAAAACATCTACACAGTGACTTCTGGTTTTAAGCTCTGTACAGAACACTGATCAATCAATAGTAATTTAAGAAATTTACAATTTTAAAAAAAAGGAACAAGAGGCACAAGTGGATATGAGATTTCGCACCCAGCTGATATCTGCCAAATAACTAAATGCAAGAATAGTTGGCCAAAAAATCTGGGTCAGCACTTATACCTTCTGTTGATACATCTCCAGTGCTGTTGACTCCATATTATGAAACCTGTTTCAAGGTTTCTTTAGATTTTGTGTCTTCATCTACATCTGATAGCAAATGTTGAAAGGCCACAAATGCCAGATGCTTTGTATCAATGTTGATCAAATTCTGTTCAGCATCTTTTAATAAATATAGTTCTGTAAATGTTTTTCTTCTATTAATAAAGAATCCATATTTGCATGTGTAATGGAATCTTTACTGTTAATCTGGAAGCAGTTCAGTCAAGGATATCTGTTATATTTGGTCAAATTAAGTGGTAATTTTGCAGCTACTTAAGGTTTCCTAGTTATAGTAACAGCAGATCAGAGCCATGCATATAAACATGAAAGGTCTTCAGGTAAGGATGATTTCTGTCCAGTTTTGTCAAATTCTTATCCATGGTTTAGGAGAAAAGTTGTATAAAGGTTTTTCTAGTTATACTTATTTATTGCAGATCTGCATCATTTGTACAAATTTTAAATGTCTTCATGCCAGGATACTTTCTGTCAGGTCTGGTCAAATTTCATTCAGTGATTTTGGAATATTTTAAAGTTTTTTTTTATTTAAGTAATTTGAGGTAGATCAATAATTTTAATATAAATTGAAATGTTTTTATGCCAATATACTTTCTGTCCAATTTGGTCAAATTTTGTTCCGCTGTTTTGGAGAAGAAGCAGTTTAGAGACTTTTCAACCTTTAGTAATGACAGCCATATCTGACAATGGCTCAGCATCATTTGCATAAATCTGAAAGGCCTTTGTACTGTTCTATGCCAAGTTAGGTTGAAATTGGTCTGATAGTTAATGAAAAGTTGAAAATAGCTTTTACTGATGGACACCATATGGACAATGAACAATGGACAATATAAAAGATGACTTTCCTGGGTAGAGGACAATAAATTTTGTCCCTAGAGTCCATCTGCACTGCATTATGCAATAGTACTCTGTTGCAGATGATAAGATGCATCTGTATTTAAAAAATATTTTGACAATCAGGACACATAATTATCCCATCCTTTAATTGTCCTTAATAGGCAAGTGTTACAAAGTTTGCATTTTCCTTCATACTTTCAAATATAAATTTCTACTAATACAGTAGAACCTGTCTTGAAAGACAACCTCTTTTGCTTAAAACAAATCACGGTCATAAAACTTTGTAATCAATACATCTTTGCAATGAGAAGCTGGTGTCTCAGGACAGATCATCTCTCACTGTCTTTCAAGACAAAAACTTTGACCAAATTTTTTATAAAAAAACTGTTTACAATGTTAATGCTGCAGCCACTGAAAAGCATCTGCTTTGAATCAAACAAACAACCAAACAACCAAATAAATAAAAACACAAATAAATGATTAATAAATACCCTTAGGGATAATTATCCATATTAATAAAGCCAAGTGTTTAATAGGTTGATATGAAACAGATAAAAATTGATAAATGATGAGATACCTCTACAAGTTGTAAATTCACTATCCCTTGCTTTCAAAGACTGTATGAAGGAATTTGCAATTATCATTGGAGTGAATGCCAAATCACAGTCATACTTTCTCACCAACATCCTGAAGGGCATCCTAAAAATACATAAGAAAAAATATCAGTCACAAAAACTATCAGGACCATGTTGTGAAATGGGTACTCAGGGTACCAACTCTTCTAGATTATTTTCATTGCAAAATAAGAGCTGTCATTAAGTATCCATGAAATGTAAACATACACAAATTTTTGAAATTGCTGCCAATGTGGGTATCAAACCACATTCTCCTGTGTGCCTGGCAGTCATTTTACCAACTGAGCTACTATCACTGTTGAACCTTATTTTGCACTGATATGAGAAAAACGTGCAAAAGTTAGAGAATTTTAATGTTTACTTTTTATTCTTTTCAACATACTATTTCCATGGCAACCAGCAAAAAAACACAAAACTTATGTCAGAAATGAAATAATGCCGTCTCATGTAAGTAATTTACATCATATGAAGAAAATTCAAGTTGGGGTTGAAAATGACTCTTATTCATTATAGTCCTTAGGTTGAAATCAAACAATGCTGGGAAAAGTAAAGCTGCAGAAACCAAGTCAGGAATCTATGGCAATAACTCCTGAAGTGCCATGGAATGCTGATAATGGAACTTGTTCAATGAATCATCAAAATAAATCTCCATTCCAAATTTGGCTGAAAAGCAACAACCTTGGTAAATTTATGCTGTGGAAACCAGTCAGGAGCATGGCAATCAGGGGGAATAACTCTTGTAAATGATGCTGTAGTGTGCTGGAAATCATGTTTATTGACAGTTGCATCAATATCAAGTTCCATGCCACATTTGGTTCAAATGCAATAAATATCAGTGAAGTTAAGCTACAGAAACCAAAGTCAGGATAACAGATTATCAGGGGCAAAACTCTGTAAATGATGTGGAGCAATGGAAATCAAGTTCACTGAAGGTCTGATCAACATAAAGCCCCACACCCAATTTAATTGAAATCCAATGTATTGTCATGTTGCAGAAATTAGTTTTTTCCAGTAAAATATATTTCATTGTGAATAATTACCCAATCATAATACCTCAAGAGAACTACTACCTCACAAATCAAGCCCTCCCAGATAACACTTTTAGCTAAGTTAAACAAGAGTTAAAAGTTATCTGCGGCAGTTGGACAGAGTGATCTACCCTTTACCCTTGATATAGGGAATGGGTACAAAACCAATCAATATCTCAGTTACTACTGAAGTATAAGACATGCTTTCTATATGGATGTAACTGTGGGGAAGGTGTATGTGTATTATGATTGTATAAGTATTTGTGAAGAATTATATTTTACTAGAAAAAATTATTTTCTTCTTTAAATATGTTACACAATCATAATATCTTAGCAGAAAAGGTAAGAGGTGGAGGGGGTAAATCGCCTTAACCCGGAGATGCTATTTTCCCTTCTGTATATCCACTGAGCTCTTGAAGTTGTGTCTTATGAAGTTACCCATACATCGCAAAAAGTCTTTCAGCAAAAAAATCCCATGATGATATGACCATACATTTCGGAGTACCAGTGACAGGAAGATTTTCAACATGGCTGCTGTGGTGGCCATATTGGACGTCTAAGTGGCAACACTGTCATTTAGGACCAAATAGACCTTGGAATGAATATCTCGGTAAAGTTTCATGGCAATCATCCAAGTAGTTTAGGATGAGCAGCAATAACAAACTTAAGGAAATGAATGGACAGACATCAGATGAAGGACAACAGACCATCCCAAAAGCTCTTTTGCTCTATGACCACTAGAGCTAAAAATGAAATGTATAATTTTCTTTGTTAATTGGTTCGCTTGACAGCATTTATTACTAAATAATGACACTATGGAGGAGAAACTATTCTCGTAACTTACTTGGAGTAGCGGACCATGGGTGCACACATTTTGACAAATTTCTCCTCAAACAGATCAAGTGGTCTCTTATAAATATAGTCCCTATCATCTCCTTGGTCATTTTCCATCATATTGACTAAAGATGGATCATGCTGCTGAATCAACCAATACTATAACTGATGTTTCTGGTCGGAATTAAGGCTGACATAATTCGCTTGGTGGCTGTCTCATCAAAACGGACCTGAAAAAACAGTTCAAGTTTAAATTATCCATGAACATATAGCATAACCCTATTACTTCAATCACCTTTCTTTCTATCCCTTTGACCCCAATTAAGGAGGAGTCAGGATTAATAAATTTGTTCTAAAAATCATAGAGGGAAAGTATTTTCAATACATGTAGTTGTTATTTAGATTTGGGGTATTCATATAAACTGGGTCTATGAAAAAAGCGGTTTCACTTGTGTGACTGTAGGATTCCCATCCCTATCATCGAGATATGTCTATCTGGGTCCATTCTAGGATGTGTGACTGTAGGAATCAAGCCAATTCCCAAAACAAATGGCACCATAAAATCAACTGAATGCATGAAAATAGCAAACAATGTTTTCAAGCCCTGCCCTTATCTTTTCATTAATTTCTTATATATTTAGAAACCCCACATTTTGCAATTGCAAAGGGGCATATTTCCCCTAACTGTTCCATTCTCAAATAGACCCTCATTTATAGTACAAAATAAACTGCATAACTCTTCTGAAAATTGGGCAAGTACATTGACTGGTCAACATGAACATCTTGTGATGACCATGATGTGTATTGGTACTAAGTTTCACAACAATGCAATGAAACTATGAAACTATGGAACAATGCAATGAGCCTATTACTCCCATGACAGGGCTGTAATTTACATTTGCTTTAGGCTCTACTGATGGGAGACATAGCAGGCCTGTAAAATACTGGATTGCCAGACTTCTGGGACTAGTCCAAAATCTCAGTTCATGTGGCCTAAAGCAAGAATCCAATCCTGGGAAAAGGCATTTATTTTTCAAAACGAAAACTGGGCATGTGGTTGTCTTAAAAGAAATAAGTCCAGTCACTACCCATAAAGAATGTTTGTTAACTATCCCTCATCTAAAGGACAATGGGGAATAAGCAAAGGATTTCAGTGCATACCACCACCTTGAAGCACAAATGACACAGGTTACTTAAAACACGGTAGATTACAGCTGCAAGATCAATAACATGGACTAGTTACCCTGTGTGTACTTCTAAGGCAATGCGTTTTCCAGAACTTTTAGTAAAAACACTGAGTATAATGTGGTAGGTTTGATTGCTCACATTTGCTCAGGTTATCTTAGTCACCTTGTCAGACAAGTGTCTGAAACAAAGTTTTCTCAGTTGATTTGTTTTTGATTTTGTTGGTTTTAATGGCACTTTAAATGTGTGTCATATATCATGTTAAGAAAATGGGATCTAAGTGCCTTTTTCTATGGATATACTGAGGCAACCAACCCAGACTTGCCTGTGTGGGTGTCAAACCTTTGACTCTTGAATGCAAGTCCTGTGTTCTAAAAGTTGGATGCATGATGAATGGTGTGAATTACCACTAAAAGACATTTATGCATATGATGTCCTGTACATTTATGGGGTTTGTTTCAATAAAATTCTGAAATGCTTTGGACCTGGTAAATTTTCTCTGGAAATTTTAGAAACTGATAACGGACTGCTTACCAGCAGTTAAAATTCAATGCAGTATACAGATTTTGATGTGCACATTTGATTTTTTTTGGCAGGGCAGGTTTAATGCTCATGATAAGTGATACATATAACCACTGGCCCTTGGGAAGCTACTGACAAGCTATCCCACATACCGACTGCCACTGAGTCAGGATTTGAACTCACACAGACTGAGGTGTGTGAATGATCTGTAAATCTAAGTGCCTTAGACCAATCAGCCACCTGCTAACAGTGAGGTGTAATGAAAAACATAGTATAATGAACTTTATGGCCCCTGAACAGAGTCTGGTTCTGCAAATGGTGCAAAAAAGATAATGAAAAAATACCCAACTGGGCAGGAAGGACTGTACTAATTTTTTGTTACTTATTTTCATGTCCAGCTGTATCTGAAGTTCATGTCACAGTTTCAATCAAAGATGACCATTTCTGAGGTGAAAAACAGTCCATGGTAGGTACTGTCTGCTTGTCTGTGTATGTGATAAAATGTTATTGGGTCAGGCCATTGAAATTGGGTAGATAGCACTAAACCACATGCTCACACATCTGTTCCAATTTGTTACTATAGTTCGTTCCACACAGCATCACGAATGACATCTGTGTCTCTAGTTCAGTGAATTTTCACATCATCTTTAAAAGCATGTAAAATTTATTAATTCATTAATTCATTTTATGCACAAACTATTTCAACACTATGAATATCAACAAACAAAGTATCACTTGGCACTCATTACATGCTGAAACAGGTTCATCTGTTTATGTCAAGTTAAGGCTACAATTTGATCCTATACTGACAATGGAGCAAATAAAACTATTGTCAATGACAAAAAGAAGACTAGTTCAAATCTACAATCTATTAAAGTTATGTTCTTCTGGGAGATTTTCTAATAACATTATTAAGCTTATATCAGGTTAAAATTAAATTGATATTTTCATGCTAACTGTACTTCATCCACCATGACAGATAACACAAGATTCTTGCAGTAATTTGTTTTCTAAGTAAGGCTTGCTATGCCATTTTTGGATATTCTACAATAAGATATTTGATGAATATCAAATTTACTACAATCTGTTTGTTTCCTGATAATGTAGCTATATCCTTATATAGCACACGAGAAAATGAGGCTAAAAATGTAAGTAGTTACCAGTTGAACTAATATAGCAGATAATTCAAAAGAAAATATTGGATAAGAAGGTAAACAATATTTTACACATATTTCTACAATGTTATAGAGCAATTCTGGTATTAAATAAGATCATTTAATTTCTTTCAATATATGTAAGGAGAGTGTTCAAAAATTTTTTATAGTAGGCTGAATATGCACTGGGTGTGAATCACACCTGGCTGCTCAGTTGATATGTGCAGAAAAGCTTTCCTTATCAGCCGGGAACCAGGTGATTTACCTGGCTACTTTTGCTATACACCACACTACTTTAATAAAGTAACTGTATCCCAAATGAGGTAATTCAACCAATCTCCCTAATTACTTGGCAACTCACCTTCCAACTTTAAATTTAAAGGAAGGCCCTGCATCGGCTCATGTTAGTACTTGTGTGGAACGAACTGTAGTCATTTCTCATATTATCGCGGGTTCCATAATTTTGCAGTATCGACAATTTCCAGTCTAAATAGACATTTGCACTATCTGCCAGTCGTTTATCATTGTGGTTTTATTATAAGTATTTTATCATAGCTAATAATATCCTCTTTCAACAGTTTACTTTTCTGAAAAATAAGAAAATAATAATTCATTAGAAAATGTATCAAAGACCGCTATCCAAATACAAGTCTCCTACATCTCCAACCGAAAGCTGAATCACATCCTGTTTGGTTGAATAAGGTCACCTAAAAGATGATGTTTAAACTTGTACATGCAAAGTAACATGACTGACCTTGTTTACATAGAGAATAAGGGTTGTTGTAGCGAAATCTTGGCGTTGCAATTGTGTCTGGCTCTATCTATGGATACATCTGATGATATCCCAAAATATGTAAATGAATTATACCAGTAATCCATATTCATTGCTATATTACAAAAACATATGTAATGAATAAGTAATTAATTTTATATTTAATAAAGGGGGAATTAAAGGAGTAAAAATAGAAGAGTGATGTTTCCAGACATCACAGCTGCCTCTAGCAAGTATATGAAAATTCCTTTGATAGCATATCACTTACAACAGTTAATATTTTAAAAATGTTCATGTTAAGTATCTTGCTTTGCACAACAATGTGGTATGTTATTGCTGACATTGTATTTCATACCCTGTTTTTGGGCCCCCGTACTGCGATTACATTATTTGCCATAATATTGTCAGAATCTCATTTTATACCACAGTGCAGACAGCATGGTCTATTTAATGTTGTTTATTGCAAAAATGGCATCATTTACAATATTTTCTGAATACAGGAATGGAGATAAATAATAAATAAACAAGTATGGCAACTTTCATTAGCATATAAATGTCTTTCATTTGTGATTCATTTCTTGATTAGTACTGCGAGAATATGGGATGCCAGTATACTAGTCCTACAATGCCTACCATGATATATTTGTGTTTTTCAGGTTTCCATCATACTGCATAAATAACAGCATTGTGTAGCATATTCTGAGTCAACTAACACTGAAATGTGAAGTCAAATTTACAGGAAGCAGGGAATGCCAAAATCAGATTAAGTTGAAGAATGTTTCTTTAATGTGATAAATAAAAATATAACAATACGGAATAAAGTGTTTAAATAGCTTTGTTTCATTCAAGATACTTATCCTTTCAATCGATTTCAGCATTCCCTGCTGCTACTGCATTCCAGTCAACTGAACTGTAGGTCAATGGAATTTGAAAACTTTTTTTTTTGCTTGTGTGTCAGGATTTGAATTTATTCACAAAAAACATCAGAGTAAGTAAAGTCTGACTATAGTCTGAATATACCTCTGTTTGTTTGTACCCCTGTACCAATTTCAATGATGGATATATTTAACATAATTAAAAGTGCACAGAACCTAGTCAAATAATTCACCGATTTATAATTTCTGACCTGACTGTGACCAGAGTGGCCCTAACACTGGCATTCCCTGTGCATTGCATGCTTAATGGACTTTCCATACAACATGGTGCCATGTTGCGTACACTATGGGCAAGTTAATTTCCTCAGACAACATTAAGACACTGTTCATCCTAAATGGAACTGCTGGATAATTCCATAAATTACCATAATATTGAGAGTTTAGAGTAATATCCCTTTGCACACATGTACACAGAAAATACACTACTTGTTAAATCCACATGAAAGGCAAATTTGTAGTTGTCAATCTTTTCTTTGCTTGATTTGACATTGTAAATGTCAGAAGCAGACGACATAATATTTATCTTCTATGTACATACATGTATAGTCATGTATGCACTCCTTCACTGAATATGGATTTGTCCAGGAACTGGAAATGACTGGCAAACAGGGTCGTCTTTTCCACTGAAAACTTCTGTTTGGAATGAAACGTGCAGACGATAACAGTGTTAGGGTCCAACCTGGGCATATTCAGGTTTAAAATTATAAATTAATAAATGAAGTAAGTTCTGTTCATCTTTTATCTCATTTGTGCTTTTCGTTTTTTAAATTGGTAGGGGGTACAAACAAATGGGGAGGTATATTCAGACTACAAAGCAATATAACTTTAATTTGTAGAAAAGCATCAATATGGGCTGCCAAGTGTGAGATGTTCCAGAATATGTGACTTTTCTTTCAGAAGTTAGTCGACTTCGGAACACACTACACAACACCATTATTCAGGCAGCAAGAGGGGGTGACCTAAAACACACAAACATATCAGAGGAAGCATCATACAATCATACAATGTAAAACTAGGAGTCCATCGAAACACCCCGAACCTTCGAAATACGCCAAATCACCCCATAACCCTTTAATCACCCCAAACCCTGTCATTACATATATAAAGAAATAAAAACTTTTTATTTACATAATTTACTGAAATTACATGAAACAACTCAAACCACTTTAAACCCTTGAATCAACCCAAACCCTATTGTGAGCTGGGATATGAAGTTAATGAAACTTACTGTACTTCATATTTATTTAGGAGTTTTCTGTGTCTAATTATTGTATCAGAAGTATTAGGATAATTTTCCTTGAAAAATGATTTCAAAAAGGCAAAGAATTATTTGTTTGAGAAGAACTGTATTCCGGCCTTGTGGTTCCTGTCCTTTTGACTGGATTACAGATTGCATTTTTTGTTACTCTTGCTGTCAGTGGCTTCATTCAAATTGCGAAAATTTGTCTTCTGAAGAGTTTGGATTGTTTTGGAATGTTGACAGTTCATATACATGCAACCAGTGTTTCAGCAATGAAATTGAGCTTCCTTACATTACTCTCATGGATTAAACCAATTAATGTAGGTCATGTACAAGCTGATCAGTAGTTACAAAACTTAGAACCTAAACACATCAAAATTCATGAAATTCTGCTTCGACATTACTAATGCTGGATCAACAGGTAGGTACCCAAAATTTATCATAGCTTAATAACTGCACACAATGTGGAACATAATCCTGAAACCAGTAGAAATAAACTATAAAATACTCAATGTACTCAAATACATAATTTGTAATTCATTTCATTATACACTGGCATTAGAGTTTATTGTTATGTGTCTGCATACATGTTTATCAACTACTACAACAAACCAAGTATTAATCAACTTTAATGCTAATGAGTTAATTATTAACATGCAGAAAAATGCAAAAGGTACTAAATAGTGTAATCAGTTAACATGGATTCAACTGCAGGCTCCAGGACTACTTGGCCCATAGCAGAGACGGCCCATTAACTTTCTCAGCCCATAAAAAAACTGACCTACCCAACTTGGCCTATATTGTACTTGGCCCATTACATACTTGATCCACGATTTATATAACAGTAAAGTGAATGTAATGGTTTTTATTTCAACTGCAACTCAAATGGCAGGGCCGGCCTTGTACGGACAAATCCTAAAACATTTGACAAAATAACAGAGCACATGAAAAGCTTCAGTCGAAAGCCGAGAGATATCTACCAAGATCTAACATGTGTATGTGATTATGAAGTTATCAGGAATAAAAAGTACTGTGATCAGATAAAGGATAAGAAAGTCATGTCAAACATTGCCAATATTGTTGATGAGCTGCTGGAAGTAATTGGAACGATAAATTGCCACCCTTTCGTTCAAACAATCTCATCAAAAAAATAAGGTTCTATTAGTCATCTGTTATACTTCAGACCAGATGAAAGGCATCAGACATTTCCTCTGCGTATGTGTGATTTACATTTTAAAGTAGCTTTAATAATTTTTCAGTCATATCGCTACAATGTCTGCAGTGTGGCAGTTTATAGTGCTGTCCAGCATCATGCTGCAGACATGTGTCATCACGTTTTATTAAGTTACATTACCCTGAAACCAGGTCGACCAGTCCTAACATTAACCTCTTAAGACTGAGCGCCAAGTGAGGCAGCTGCTAGTACCATTTTTATAAGTCTTTGGTATGACTTGGCCAGAGTTTGAACCCGTGACCTCCCACATCTGAGGTGGATGCTCTAACCACATAGGAACTGGAGCGGTTGAAATATGCCAAGTGCCAGCCAGTGGGAATAGACAGAACATTTAATCTTGGCAACTTCTATATCACAATAATTGTTTACGAGAACCAGACTCACCAGAAAAAACACAATGTATAATATTCATGATGATGATGATGAAATATTGATGATTATAATGATTATTATCAGCAAGAGTATGAATTTATGTAAATATATTATTCTGACTATATGCCGTGCTGGGTAATTTTAGACAGATTGATTTTACTTGCACATATGAATCAATCTATGCATTATTTGTCCATTTAGATATTTATTTAGCAATGTAGTTATTTCTCTTATTCTCTCTTGCCTTTTTATTTGTTTGTTTTCTGGTCTCATACCCACAGTAGACAGGTCTGTGCATTCATTTAAAATTTGTCTGTCTTGCTATATGTCTATATAATTAAAAAACACTCCTACCCAAATGCCTCCGTCCTTGTCCCTCGTTCTCTAAGATAATGTACCCATTTATATCTCTCTTGTAATGAAGTCTTAGTATGTGTACACGTTTTGTTTCGAAGTTTCTGTTTGTATCTATTTCTTTGTAAATTTGTTGCAAAGCACTTTGAGCCTTTTTATCGATAATTCCAGTAAATCACATAAATAAAAAGTATTTTTTATTTTATTTCTTTATATACGTAACGAGATGGTTTGGGGTGATTCGAGGGGTGTTTCGATGGACCGCAAGACTAGCCAATGTATATAATATACTCTTGAACTATTTCAAAGAGTCGATGAAGACCTAAAAACAAAACAAAAAATATACAGGCATGCCATTTCAAGCACAAGTAAGGAATTACTTTTGTTAGGTGACAATAATGGATTTGACTATTAGGCCTACACTAATTTACATACAAGAAAATATTAGTCCCACAATTAATCTGAGCGCCTGCATGGTGCTTGAACAGAATCATATGAATATAGACGGTTATTGTCCAAAATGAAAAAAAGCAAGGTTTTATACGACCAGGAAGATCAACGTGGTACCGTGGTCTGCTAAGACACTTATAATGGGATGAAAGCCGGAGCGTGCCGGGTGACACAGCCAATATGGACGCCAATTTACTCTACCAACTTGAGAAAGATGGTAATGTCTGTTTATTTTGCGAATTTAAGATGTAATTTTCACCTTAATTATCATTTAATTTCAACATTTAAAGTTTTTAAAATAAATTTTCGTGGCATATTTGTGCATATTAAAAAATTATATTATTCAGCGTTCTTTGGAATAACCGGTTTAAAATCCTAGAAGTATACTTACTGAGGGCTAATTCAATCCAAAGGAGTCTGAAGTTTTATCAATAAAATGAGAGTAAATCTGTGATAGCACGAAACAACCTTATCTGTACTATAAATATGCAATAGTACACAACGTGTATTTCGTGTTATCACACATTTTTGTGGTATTTTCATTGATGAAATGTCAGACTCCAGTTTTGACGCAGTTAAACATTTACTTTCACATTTTCCAAATATACTTAATTCATAGTGATATCTCTCATTACTTTGGAATCATTAGTTATTTTATCAATATACAGATAAGAAATGACAATGATATATTTCCTAATACTCTTCTTAACGAGCTTTCATCCTGACGACCCCATGTCGGAAAGATCATGTAGTACGTCACCCATTTTGTCGCACCTCGCAGAAGTCTATATTTTCCTGTGACACTATTGTACATATGCTCCGGAGAAAATAATGTGACGCAGAGCAACATCAGTAGTACATAAAAAAACCTCAAGTTTATAGGTAAAATTACATTAAGAAAATTAAGCATTCCTAAAGTTTTTCTTATATTTATCATTATCTTCATTTTGGAACATATTTTGACACAAAATAAAAATAAAAAATAATCAAATTGAGGAAAATCATGTTCATATTATGATAAAATTTTTACTTATGATTAAAAGTATTAGATTGTTTATTTTCCAATACTTAATTGCCATTGCTAATGTAAAGAACCTCAGTCTTGACTGTACAGTTTTTTTTTTGTTTGAACTTTGAAACTGGTTTGCATCATTTATAACTTGTGTTTCTAAAAATGTAAATAATCAGAGACAGAAGATATAATGTTACAGTTGTTTTTATTTTCATTTATTGTAATTCTTACCATTATCAAACTGATTTAAAAATAATAAATTGGTTCAGGTAAGTTTAATATCAAGATTCTCTAAAAGGCTGCTTAAAAATTCATTAAGATACATTTTCTTATTTATCTAATAGAAAATAATACAAGTTTTTTTCAAAATAAAGAATTATACAGGATACTGATTTAGTTATGAAATATAACATAAAATTATGTTTCACTTAAATTTCCACTAATTGTAATAAGAAAGGAAGCACCTAAAAAAAATCACAAATGACAGATTCATTTAAAACTTGACAACATTATACACCATTCTAAACAGTGTTACTGATGCAGTTATCAGGTGTAAAGAATATGACTAATACATGTTGAGTAGCAGACTGGATGTTTATTATGATGGGAAGTTGATATGCCCCATCAGAATAGTTGATATGGATTTCTATGTGGACTTACTGATTGGGGAAAAACGAATTAGTGAAATGCAGTTTTTTTTAATGGTATGCATCTTTGTTTCATTTCACAAATCGGAATCATAGGATTTTTAAGAAATGTTTCTGTCTGCTTGACTCGATGTTGACTGATGTAAACATTCATTGTGTTTGTGACATGAAAGAGAGATTGGTTCTCTTGAAAACTGAGTTTATGACACTGCAGGATTGTGGATTTAAAAGTTGTCAGATATTGAATTTGATAAGGAAATATGCTGTACAGAATGCTAAAGATCTCAGCAACCAGCCATAACTCAAGAGCCTGAAGAAATACGTTACTGAGAAGTTTGCCTGCAATAAATAGCAATGTTTAATGTATAGTTGAACTTAGACCCCAAACCACACAACATACTGATACAGGTATGAGAACTGATTTATCTGACTGCCTCAATATGTCCTTGGGAAAGACACCCAACTCCTATTTCCTATATAAATTTGTTAAAAGAGCTGTTAGAATCAACCAGTCAAGAGATTTATTAAATATTTGGTGCAATTATTTGCACCAGTCCATCATAAGGATTGCATACCTACAGGTCATTATAATGATCCTGACAAAGATTCAAATTCTTATTTCATCTGGATGCTAATTCATCACCTGTGGAGGACTAAATGTTCAAAGAACTTGTAATTTTTTTCATAGAAAAGTTTGAAACAGCAGATTTTTTCAAAGCTGTGAAATCCATCTAAAGCTTGTTCTTTGCACAACTATACATGTTTCCATCCAACATGGGGCAGATTACACAGTACTCATTTACTTTATGCTCTGAAGTCCTGAAAAATCCAAGTACTTGTGCTTAAAAATTTAAAGTGAGTAACCGTTAGAATGTTGCCATGATTGTACTTGCTATAGTATTGTTATTTGGGTTTTTCCCATTTTAGTTAAGTATTACATCAAAAATGCTGGAAAAAACAGCAAAGTTCTCAGTAAATTTTAATCCTGAAGAATCATTTGACCCTTGACCCCAAAATCTCAAGAGGGAAACTAAAAAATCTTTTGAGTCATTTGTTTTTGACAGTCTTTAGCTCATAGCTGAGATTGTTTATTATTGTAAACCATTTGTTGTTTAAGATTTCTTGTCTCGTGTTGAGTAAAGAGAAATACTTTTTGTAGTACTATGTAAAAAAGACATGCATGCAGACAGTGAGATAGACATGGCCATTACTGATTTTTGTACGGGTGTTTCTCTTTCTAATTATGTATGACTGGCAGGTTATTTCTGAGACTAAGACAGACAGGGGAATACACTTCACTGAGCCATTTTGAGTTAACAGTTCATGTATACATCTAATATAGCAAATTGATTACATCTTGTTATTCAATCTTGATTGATTTCAAAGCACAAAATTTAATCACTGAGCTTAATATTTGACAAATTCTTACTGAACGATACTTTAATTAAAACTCTCAAATCTTTCACCAATTCAAGCAAATTAATCACCAGTCAAACACAATTAAAGTTTGTCCACGTACATTTGACAACAGGCTTTGTAAGCTGCATATTTTGCAGTGTTGTATAAATTAATTTTAATTTAATGGGTAATGAAATAAATGCTGATACTTGATAAAAAAAATTAACCCATTTAAGTCATAACTGATTCCTTTTTCAACAGACTATCATAAACATCAAAGATAATTTCAAAACAATCAGATTTTGATTCAGTTATGCATACCGAAGAGACCTCATAGTCCCACACAGTTCATATTGACTTTATGTAGTCCAATAAGGTATAAACAGTAGTCAGGTGAATGTTGATAATTGGTGCACAGACAGAAGTGAGATATTGGTGATCTGTGAAGAGGAGGTCTGTAGGCCACTCACTCAGCTGGGGACCCATTTTTCTAATTATATGTGTTAAGGAATCACTTTGGATCAGTTTCTTTTCAGTTGCAACCAGTTAGATAGGGAAGTTCTAGATACTGTTTTGGCCAGCAACATATGCCTGTGGTTGATGTTGAACAAAGTGGATTGATGGCTCTTGGCTAGCAGAGATAAGGATACTGGAAAAAGACTAGTACACCACTATCATAAAGTGTTTTCCAGTAATAACTAAAGTTCTCCAACATATACAGTTACTAAAAATTTATTATGGATGGCATGCATATGGGTTAAGGAAGAACCCAGTTGATTTCATTTGTAACAGTCAAAGGTCAGGGTCACTGGCTGAAAGAAGAAAAATGCTTTCTGTAAAGTAACTTTAGTTCTCCAAAGTCTGTGGCTTCCAACATTTGTGGATGACTTGCATTTTAGGATAGTATAAACCCTATCAATTTTGGGGTCAAAGGTTAAGGTCGCTGTGACTGAAGGAAGAAAAATTGGGTTTGGCAATAATAAATCCAATTCTCCATCATCTTTAGTTATCAGGCTGTATGGTCAGAGGCCAGGCTAACTGTGATTGAAAGAAGGAAATGATTTCTGCATCAGAGGCCTGGATCAGACTTTGTGGATGGTTTGTACATTGGGTAAAGGAACAAGGCTGTTGATTTTCGTGTGTAAATGTGATGTGATGTGATTTGGCTTTTTAATGTAGCTTTAACAGTTTTTCAGTCATATCGCTACGATGTCTGCAGTGTGACAGTTTATAGTGATGTCTAGCACTGGGGCATCATGTTGCAGACATGTAGCATGAAGTCCCACCCAGTCACATTATCCTGACACCAGGCCGACCAGTCCTAACACTAACCTCTTAATGCTAAGTGTCAAGCGAGGCAGCTGTTAGTACCATTTTTGTAAGTCCTTTGGTATGATTCGGCCGGGGATCGAACCCACGATCTCCCTCATCCGAGGCGGATGCTCTAATCACTAGGCCACCGGAGCGGTTTGTACATTGGGTAAAGGAACAAGGCTGTTGATTTTGGTGTGTAAAGAACAAAGGTTAAGGTCACTCAGATTGAAAGAAAAAAGTGGTTTCTGCACAAAAATTTCAATTATCTATGTCGATGACTATGTAATTTGGGACTGGCATATAAAGCGCTTTTAACTGTACTCTTGTTTATTTTTGGGTTTTTTATGTTTAGGTAATGAAATTTATGGAATTTTTGCTAAATTTTCATATTTTGGGATAATATAGAATTTGTTTTATTTCTCAATTACATATGATATAATCACTTCCAGAAGAATCTTCTTAGAATATTTTTGACTTTATTTTTTAATATAGATACTTTCAAGAAGTTCCTTGAGGAATCTTTTGATGTTAAAAATCACGCAAACAAAACTATTCAAGGGAGAGCAATCTCAGAGCAGTTATCAAAGCTAGCAGAGGGGATATCCTTGTTGGACAAAGAAATTCATTCACAGGTGAGATATGGGCAGAGGAAGTGTATTTATAGATTTATGAAATATTGTGAATTTTACAAAAAAAATTGTTATCAAACAGTTTCATTAGATATTCTGCAGTTTCTTTAGGAGCACAAAGTTGAAGCAAATTTATTTCCTTCATAGTCAGAAATTGTTGTAATAGTTTAGTAAGGTTTTACAAAAGGAAATTATCCAATAGTCCTTCAGGGAAATAAAAACACAAAGAAACACAGTCCAGGCAGTAGCTGCATCTAGGCATAAAAAATAAATAATATAAGTGAGGCAATTATTTTTTTTGAAACTTACTAATTTAACATAGTTTACTATACTTTGTTCTTACCTGAATGCCTTTTCTATGATAGCATAACATGGTTTGAAAATTATGTTGATAATTTAAGCTGTTAGTTCAATAAGCTTACTATCCACATTAATCAACCTTTGTTTAATCAGATTGTCAACCGGCATGAAGATTTGCTATCACAGGCAACAGGTGTGGAAACTTTAGAAGGTGAGTCTAAAAATGCGGCAGATTTTAAATTGTTTAATGACGGGGGAACATGGGAATAATTCCTTTTAAATCAAGAAGTCATCAGCTGGAAATGTGATGTCACTGTCTTTAATAGTTTTTGGACATTCCATTAACAAGATAGACCAATAATTGAGGACTGGTGATAGGACATTCTATTGATTAGATAGACCAATAACTCGAGGAATGGTGATAGGACATCCCATTGACTTGATAGACTAATAATTAGAGGACTGGTGATTGGACATTCCATTGACTTGATAGACCAATAATTAGAGGACTGGTGATTGGGCATTCCATTGACTTGATAGACCAATAATTAGAGGACTTGTGATTGGACGTTTCATTGACTTGATGGACCAATAATTAGAGGACTGTTGATTGGACATTTCATTGACTTGATGGACCAATAATTAGAGGAATGGTGATTGGGCATTCGATTGACTTGATACACCAATAACTAGAGGAATGGTGATTGGGCATTCCATTGACTTGATGGACCAATAATTAGAGGACTTGTGATAGGATAATAATAATTGCACTGTCATATCATCATTAATAGATTTAGTGCTGACTAATTGGAATTAGAGCCAGCACCAGCTGACTGTCACATTCTGTCAACAAAAGTAAAAAAAACCCCAAACTTTTAATTATTGATTAAAGGTAGGAAGTACTCTTAAGGTAGAGGATATAAGAAAATTTGATCATCCAATGTAGAGCACCACATTGATCCTATATTGGGGTGCATGTGAAATGAGTGCTTTTTATCAGGTTAGAACCCAATAATTAAGGGACAGAATATAACATAATTGAACACCTACATTCACTATTTATCTGTTATGATAAAGGTGTTGCAGGGTGTTGTCTCTGCAGGATTTGCAGGTTGCATGTCAGTGCCAGTGTTGCAAGATGTTTGTCATTGCAGATGTTGCAGGGTGTATGTCAGTATAGGTGTTGCAGGTAGTGTGTCGGTGCAGGTGTTGCAGGATGTTTATCGGTGGAAGTGTTGCATCGAGTTTGTCAGTCACCTATATTCATCACATAAGCAGTATTATGACAGCCTTAACAATGTTACAGTAAAGGAAATGATGAATGATGGATGAAAATTAAGCTCTAAAATAAAATGACTTGTCATGGAAATAAACTTGAAAGGTAGGAAGCGGAATGAGGACAGATTTATCATCTAAGATACATACCATTTTAGTTGAAGCAGACACATGAAATAGTTTACAAACTGAGTTCATTTTGCCCTTGAAGTAACAGTTATAACATCTTTGCATTTTGATGGAGCAAATTGCTTGTTTGATATATTTAATTTCATAAACAAAATAAATAATGTCTGAATGTACTTAGTTTTTCACTTAACCATTACTAAAAATGTAGACACATTTTTTGCTCAGTTTGAGGATATTGTTAAATGCTAAATTTATAGTAAAATCTGTCACTCATAGAATTTATTAGTTATGAATTATAGTGTCCATGGACTTAAACCTCATCATCCAAAAATGAAAATGGCGCTGAACTGATGTCCATCATGGCCGTCATGGTAGTCATTATACTAATTTTGGTATCACTGCTTTCCATGAATGGCTAATCATGGTAGCATGGGGTTTTCAATAAAAGACTTTATAGTAGTTGGTCCTGAATGAAAATGGTTTGGATATGACATTCTGCTGTGGCTACCACAGTGGTCATCACTCCTTATGGAATGGTTGTATCAACATGGTTTTGTTTTTATTGAAACACTTTTTGCAGTATTTAGTTGTTTCTGTATTAAAATGATGATGATTGAAGCCCCAAAATGGCTGCCATAGCTACTTCTTCCAAATGGATGTTTTCTTAACATTGGCTTTCACTAAAACACTTTAAATTTTATAATAGGTCCCATGTTAAATTAGTGCAGATCTGACCAACACATGTTTGAGAAAAGTGACAAAATTTGAAAAACGCGCCTACTTGACCATGGGTGGAGGCAAAAGTCACTGCTTTCATTTTTATACTTTATTCTTCCTTTGAACAATTAATTTCATCACACAATGTATTATATTGTTTTAATTAACAAGTTGATTACACTGATATTGATTTCTTCTTTAAATACATTACCAAATGTAATACCTTAAGAGAATTATTATTACCTTGCAAATCCAGGCTAAAAGTTATCTCACCTAGGTGGCAATCAGGCAGAGTTATCACCCCCTGGTATAAGGATTGGCACTAAATCCCATGAATATCACAATTATATTTTCACTCTGGCTGAAAAGCATGCTGTCACCATTAGAGACCTCACAAAAGCCAGAATCAACTTTTGGCAGATATACCATTACAAATTGGAGGAGTCTTCTCTTCTAAGGAAAATATACTTCATATGTGTTTCCAACTTTTCTCTCTTCCTATGCCTACAAAGTTTTGTCTTTACAATTTTCTAAGACTTCGTCGATTTCTTGCATTTAATAGCACTTAGTTACTTGCATGGGTAACCTATGCGACTTCACCATAAGTTCGGGCTATAATTATTTTTTTATGTGTGCAAGTCTCTATGGCTATAGAAACTCTTTATATATGTATAATTCCATTATGACTGAGTACATAGTTACATGTGCGTTTTTTCTATACCAAAGCATTCTTAGCATCCAGGTTCCAAGCTTCTATGATTTTACCTGTGCAGGCCATCCTTAAGCCTTCCTACAGGTTGTATTGTAAATTGTATTATACCTGGATGCATCACTGCTTTAATTAGATCATCTGATATCACTAATTTCCAGGTAAAACATCATATGGTATAGCTTTGCACCCACGTTGTGTTAAAAAAGACATGCACTGAATTTACCTGTATGAGCCATTATTGTGAATTGATATGATATATTGGCACTTCATTGCTTTCACTAGGTCATCTGCTAGCACTTAATATAGCCCTAAACATGATACTTTTTTGATTTTACCAGTACAGAACATCACTGGTCCTTTTCCTACAGGTAAAATTATCTCATATTCAATATTGTTACACCCATTTTGTAAGTATCATTAACAGTGCTTCAGCTCCTTTCTTATGTGCAGGTTTTTTTGTTGAATACAGAAACTTCTTTATAATATTGTACAGCTTATGCTTTGGTCAGATAAGTACAGGTAAGTTTTCTATACATGGTTTACTCAGTAGCATCCAGCTCATGCATGTTACTGTAAGCGATGCTTGAGTGATGTTCATCTGTATAGGCAATCAATAGCTACACGTGAGCTGTGACTAGAATTGATTATTTGCCATCCAGTTCATACATGTAAGTATACTGACATGTTCATAAAGTAGGACACTCAGTGTATATAGGGTCTGCTCTATTTTGTTTTGCAGATTTCAACCACAGGAGAGACCAGTCTGACAGCCTCTCAGCATGTGTAGCTTCCAAGCTTGTTACCCTTGAATACATGTTAGACTTGCATATTGAGACTTTTAAAAATGGTGCTAACAGTTGCCTCGCTTGGAGCTAAGCATTAAGAGATTAGTGTTAGGACTGGTCGGCCTGGTGTCAGGATAATGTGATTGGGTGGGACATCATGCTACATGTCTGTGGCATGATGCCCCAGTGCTAAACATCACTATAAACTGTCACACTGCAGACATCTAATGATATGACTGAAAAATTGTTAAAGCTACGTTAAAAATCTAAATCACACACACACACACACACACACACACACACACACACACACACACACACACACACACACACACACACACACACACACACACACACACACACACTGTTGACAAAAGTCGATCATGGCTTGGGGGATGAAAACATCTGATTGCATGCAAGGGCAGAACAGCAACAAGCATCACTTTCAGTCTCTCATATCAGTAATATTGTTTGTCCCAACCTCAAGAACTGGACCGCATCATACCATCCAAAATGGCCATGCTCCTCCTCAACTGGACATGGCCATATAACTCGATCGCTACAGGTGACAAACACAATCAATCATACACTATCAGCCACAAACCAGCTTGTCCAGTTCCACGATTTGCATGGCACTGCCAAGCTCTTCATGCATAGATACTTCCTGTGGATGATCCCTGGTCTGTACAGGCCCTCTCTTGGATCAGTTTAACTGCATAGTGCTGCTAGGCACTTCCTATGGATGATGCCTAGTCTAGCACTCTCGTGGATCAGTTTAACTGCATAGTGCTGTTAGGCACTTCCTGTGGAAGATGTACAGTTTTTATAGACCCCCTCATGGACCTTACCTGCAGCGTACCTCAAAACACTTCTGGCTTATGATGTCCATTTTGGGGTCTCAGTTTTCAAGAGAAGTCTCTTCACTTCTTGTCAAGCCTCTGCCACCCAAGATACTCTACCTAGCAACACATTAGAAGTAACAGGATCTGACTCATCAGTGCCAGAAGTGTAGTGGGCCACCATCATCGACATTCTTCTCCAATTACTTCACAGGTAGTGCTCTTTAAACACTGATACTGGCATTCAAGTTCTCTCATTTTATTGGATCCTACTTGGATGACAGAAACCCTGCCTTGCAGGCTTGAACTGAAGTTCCCATCGGACTTTTGTCCTCATTTCTCTACATCACCTGCCAGGCTTATGTTTCTGTCATGAGGTGAAAATTGTCTACGGAATTTTCTACTTTCATTTGCTTCCATAATCAGAATCTTTATAGGTCACCATCACAGGACGCCCCAGGGTTCAACTCAATATCTACTGTGCAACAGTGAGGGAAAGAGCAAAGCAAACAGCCAGAAGTATCCTTTCGCACACAAGATACATGGACCAGTTACATGGATCAGACATCCCGAAACCTGTCCCAACATAATGAATCAGTTTTCCCCGTACACCTACTTCTGTTTCGACCGGGCTAATCCATATACAGGGGATCATAGGGGCCATGACCGTAACATATACATGATAAGTTATTAGAAGACAATCTGTCGTCCAGTAGGGCAAATCCAATCTATACAGGCGGATATGGAGACCAGTCTAACCCATATACTGCCTCAAGACACTAATTATTTATGATGGCAAGCTTAGTACCTCAATTCCAACAGGCATCACTTTGCAAATTTTTCAACTCTCTGCCACTAGAAGGGACTCCCTAATCAGCGACTGCTTGAAAGTCACAGTATCAATTCAGGACATGAGTTTAGTCAAGCAGATAGTGGGGGTATATTCATATGATCGAGATGGAAACCATTTTGAGAGTTTTTCATTAGTGGCTGGAGAACCCACTTGGGAATGTAGTTCTCCTTCTGTCCGATAACTTCACCATGATGACACATCTCAAACAGCAGAGGGGACCAAATACACAGATCTTTGTATTCTTGTTTGGGATATTTTAAAGTGGTGTCTTCACTGACAATCTGTGCTTAAGTTCAGTATTTAATAAACTGGCTAATTTATTGGCAAACTTATGGTTGTGCAAGAAGGAAATAATACAAATAGAATGGTCTCTTCATCCCTCAGTTTTCACTCAATAGAAATTTGATGGGATAATCCTATGATGGACCTATTGGTGGAATGCCAAAACCTCAACCTGTGTGTCACCAATCCTGAACACAAAAGGCCTGAATAATCGATGCTCTTTCTATAGATTGGAGTGGCTGAATGTATACACTCCTCAAACAAAACCTGATCTGGAAAGGGAAACAGGAATCAGCAAATCTGAGTGTCTCCTTACTTTAATTATTACACTCCAATGAGAAAGATTGGAGCAACCTCATCAATTGCAACAGAATCACCAGAATTTTGATATTCCCACACAGAATTAAAAGACCACAACGGCAGGTGTTTTACCCCAACCCAGAATTACTGAACCTGCACATTGGGATCTTATCAAGTATGCCTTTAAGAAGCAATAGTTCACATCAAGTGGTGGAGGGGGAAGGATGATATATCAACATATGCATTTTCAGCTTGAATAAAGTGGGCTATCTCTCCTGCATATCATACTGAACCCACCCCAGTGAATTTGAACCACTTAATAGCTCATGAAGTTAGGATAGCACCATATGAGTGAACCTATTCTCTTTC
This sequence comes from Megalonaias nervosa, assembly GCA_016617855.1. Taxonomy (NCBI): domain Eukaryota; kingdom Metazoa; phylum Mollusca; class Bivalvia; order Unionida; family Unionidae; genus Megalonaias; species Megalonaias nervosa. Next base: position 6,112 of record JAECUM010024936.1, on the reverse strand, counting down.
TCTATGCAGTGGGATGGAGAACCGAGTACACTTCTCTGCTACTATGAGAGATCTCTTATCCAAAAAGGCTGAAGTAGATCTGGAAGGACCTTTACCTGTGGCACAAAGGTTACCCTTCTAGACTGTTTGACAGCTTCATACAGATGTGGCTTCATGATTTTGCTGGATTTGTGGAAGGGAAATTTTTCCCTTTTGTAGCCATTCCCCAACAACTTTTGTTACCATATTTGGTAACTTTGAGTTTCTCAAAAATATAAGAATTGATCTGAAGGCTAACAATTGTAAAAGATAAAATGAGGGAAGAAACAGATTTTCATGAATTCCTCGAAATTTATTTCAGTTAGAGAAAGTCAGTCTCCTTAGGAGACTTTTGTTGCATTTATTTATTATTGTCTATGAAAACAGGTAAATGATGTCATGACATTAATGTAGTTATTAATTATATATTTTCATTTTCTACAAATTTAGTTGCAGTTTATGTGAATAGTCTGCACATGGTATGAACAATGTTCAGCATTTTTAAATGGTGTTAAATTTAAGATGTAATTTTGGCAACAGGAAGAAGTTATCGTAAGGGCAACTCAATATGATGTGTATGAACTTTTTTTCTGCATTCTGACTGAAACATAATCATGTTTAATTGTTGGAAATTTCAGGTGTCTTGCAAATGATGCAGACAAGAATACAGTCTTTATTAGCAGCAATGGACAGGTGGGTACAAATTTGTATCTGTCAATACCATTTTTAGCTCAACTTTTTACAAAGTAGAGGAAAGCTATTGTACAACCCCTTACTTTGGTTTTGGCTAAGTGTGTCGTTGTCAGCACATATAAAGGCATATACAGCCTTACTAAATACCAAAACACTCTTTTGTAGGCAAAAGTTTGGAATGGATTTCATAACATGCACACCATGTAGAGGGGGTTAAATGTATACATGAATGTACATTAGTTATAGTCATGCTTATGGTTTTATGTTTAGCTTATGACCATGCTGTATGCAGACTATTTGTCTTAAAATGATGAGACTTGGTGACTGCATGTATCTTAATAAGTACTTCACACTTCTTGCAAAAGAAGGTCTTTGTGACCTATATTTTATACTTCATTGAATTTGTTGAAATTTTGTGTTTAAAGTTTATTAGGTGCTGTTTATTTTTTTTGTTCATGAAAATTTTTAATTGGATGTATCTCATTTAGTACTACACCCTTACACCAAAGATGGTCATGATGACCTATATTTTATGCTTTATTAACATAGGTTGACCATTTTTATTTAGTTTGTGAATACATAGATATTTCCATGCTATATCCATCCCATCCTAGAAAGAAGCCCCTCTCTGTCCATTGAATTTTAAAGTGGGAATAAATGTGGTATTCAGTGTCAAACTTTACATAATAATGACTGAACATTGTAGATTGTTATATGTGTATCTTGTTATCAACTCATTATATAGTACCTCTACTTTGATATCATAGAAAAGAATATTCTTTTTTATTGTTTTCATGTCATTATGCCCTGTTACAGTATGGATGGATGGAAAATTAAACTTCTTTAATTAGAAAAGGGGTCAACATTTCATTGTCTAGGTCACTTTAATAAAAATTTATTTCCAGTAATATTAGAATTGTTGTGGGGTTATTTGTGATGACTGCATGTAAGTGAGTTTTGCAATCGTTGTTTACACTCTGATGTTGTTTGCTGAATAAAGTTACCGGAGGATTCAGTTTTTCAGTTGCATGCTGTAAACGTGTTTATGTAAGAGAGTCAAGAGACAAGATAAATTGTCCTTTTAGATAGTGGTGTCCCTTGTATAGAAGAAGTCAGATAGATGAAATGGCATTGTATTGTACCTCCTGAAGGGTGAACCTCACTGGAGCACATTCTTTTAGAATATATCTTTTTCCACCCAGTGAGACAGAAGTATTTTGTTGTGGACTGCTCAAAGAAACGTTGATGATGTACCACCTGAGAAACTTTTATACTAAGTTGCCATAAAACACTACTACATACACACAGGATGTGCCATTGGTATCTTCCCTAAGGTACCATAAAACACTACTACATACACACAGGATGTGCCATTGGTATCTTCCCTAAGGTACCATAAAACACTACTACATACACACAGGATGTGCCATTGGTATCTTCCCTAAGGTACCATAAAACACTACTACATACACACAGGATGTGCCATTGGTATCTTCCCTAAGGTGCCATAAAACACTACTACATACACACAGGATGTGCCATTGGTATCTTCACTAAGGTGCCATAAAACACTACTACATACACACAGGATGTGCCATTGGTATCTTCCCTAAGGTGCCATAAAACACTACCACATACACACAGGATGTGCCATTGGTATCTTCCCTAAGGTGCCATAAAACACTGCTACATACACACAGGATGTGCCACTGGTATCTTCCCATCTTGTGGGTTATCTCCTCAAATTTCTCTGCTGCTCTTTATTTCCTGACATTCCACGTTCCAATAGAGATGTTATCTCATGGCTCTACTTTGATGGCAGTTGCACCAGTAGCATACTTACCACCTGTATTCTGGTGTCTAGTGGATGGCACAGTCATTGGTAACCCGGGCTGTGACTGATTCAGCATGAGAACTCTATCCATTGTCATTTCATCATCCCTGACATATGATGGACAGTTGCAACCTGGTGGAGCCCATTGATGTACAGGCTGTAGACCACAGCCAATATCCATGTTACTGTATGGTTCACCCTGGTCTCGAACATGTTGCCACTGAGTTCATCTTGGAACCCTTCCACCCTGGATGTTGACTTCAACTTGGAAGATTTCTGCCTTATGATGTCATATTACCACCATTGGTAGGAAGACTAGTGGAGATGGGAGTGTCTTAAATCTTCCTTTGCAAGTTTCATCTTGCCCACTGCCTGTCCAGTCCAAGCAAGTTCTTAATGCTGAGCATCAAACAAGATAGCTCTTGGTGCCATTTTTCTTTTCTTTGATCTTAGGATGTCTCGCAAGAGAGATCAATAGATGAAGGACACAGGATTTACTTCAGTGGGCATGAGGACAAGTATGAGCATGGAGTCAGATTTATGGTACATAAGGACATTGTGAGTGCAGTACTGTCATGGGTTGTTGACCAGTGTCCAACAGGATGATTACTATCTGCTTTAGGTATCTCCCTTCAACATCACCACCATTGAAGTTTATGCTCCAACATCTAAACATGATGATGAGGAAGTGGATGAGTTCTACAGAAGACATCTGGAGACCTGTGCTAAACTTCTCACTGACCACAACAGAGGCTGACCACCTGATCCTCATGGAAGAAGTAGAGGCTGCAGCAAAGGCACTAAAGAAATGGAAGTCACCTGGGTAGACAGTATACCATCAGAACTTGTTCAAGCAGGAGGAACCTCCATGATAAATGTCCTCACAACAATCTGCAACAAAATATGGCAAACAGGAGAATGGACCACTCCATGGACCCAGTCTCTGATTATCACACTTCCTAAGAAAGGGAATCTGCAGCTGTGTCAGAACTACCGAACAGTTAGCCTCTTCTGTCACCCATGTAATGTTATGTTTAAGCTCATCCTCAACAGAATGAAACCTCAAGCAGAACACATCATTGCTGAAGAACAGGCAGGTTTCAGAGCAGGACCTAGCACTATAGAACAGATCTTCAGTCATTGAATCCTTGGTGAAATGTATCTGCAACATCAACAGGACCTCTGTCATATCTTCATTGACTTCAAGAAGGCTTTCGACATAGTATGACATGCAGCCTTGTGGGCCACCATGCAGTTATACAACATAAATGCAAACTAATCAGCACCATAGAAAACCTGTATGACAAAGTGACCAGTGTAGCTCTCATCAGTGGCAACACAGGAAATTGGTTCAGAATCACAATCAGAGTCAGACAGGGGTGCCTTCTCTCATCCACTCTCGTCAGTATGTACCTGGAAAGAATCATGTACAATGCCTTGGAAGACCATGAGTGTTAGAGGCAGAACAATCACCAGCCTGCTAATGATATCGATGGCATAGCAGGAGATGAACAAGAACTGGAAACCTTAGTGAACAATCTCAACCAAGCATTACTAAGGTATAGGATGGAGATCAGTGAAAGACTGGGCACAGTAACAAGCGTCAAATATCTAGATGCTATAACCTCTGATGAAAGTTCCAAACCTGAGGTTCTTTCCAGGATTGCGCAGACAACAACTGCACTGGCCAGGCAGAATCCTATTGGGAAGGACAGCAACATTATACTTGGATACAAGAACAAGCTTATGTTTTATTTGGGGATTTGATTTTGAATAGTGAGTAGTTCCTTTTGCTAAAAGTGGCCTGTTTAGTGTATTTTTGATAGTTTTAGAATTTTCAGTGGAAAAGGGGTTCTACAGAACACCACCCATCCACCCAAAACCCTTCTATAACTTTTCCCCTGTTGTGAACTAAATAACATTCTCATGTTTGTGAGAACAAATAGTGGAAATAATTTTGTCATCTTATTTATCAATTTTTATTTTCTATGCTATTTTCTTGGAAAATAAAGATAGTGTATTGACAGTACCTGTAAACTATTGCCATAACATCATACCTGTATTGTCCAAACTTAACAGATTTTTCAGTCTTGATATCTTTGTTTGAAGAAAGTCACATATGCATTTCTGTCTGCAGACAAATGTATAAAACTGTTAGCTGAGATGGATTTCAGTGATAAAATTGCCATAATAAGTTGTTTTAATCTACAGCTTGATGCCAGAAGTGAAAGTAATGAAATAAAATTCTTGCAAGTTGTGAGTAAAACTAACATAATCAAAATAATGTTGGTCCTATGTTAATATTTTGTGATGTGTCCCATTGCCCTTCAAAAGATCATATCCTTCATTATATGGAATGATAATAGTTCTGAAGATAATTATGCTGTAATAGGAAGAGAAGTCAACAGATTTTTTTGTTGTCTCCAATTATATGAACAACATTTTCTCACTTTGATTAGTACCAAATACTTTCTATTATGATTAAGCCCAGGTTTTGGGCTGGCTTACAAAAAAACTTTAACTGATTTTAGTGCTTTTAATTCTGGACTATACCAGTCCCATGAACAGTTACATTATCATACTGGAAGATATATTGCTATTACATGCCAAAAATTGTTCTTATTATTACTAATTATTTGTTGGCGTTTATGTTCTCATTTACAATCGATATTGTTCCAATTCCATGATAGGTTATGCCACTCATTACCATTGAAATTAATGTCCATCTATGTAGTATGTCAAGACATTGTGGTGCACATTCCTACTTTTTTTCACATGAAACCTTTCCAGCCTGTATGATTTTCCTCCAGTAATTTTTCACAAGATACAGCTTACATTTGAACAATACAATTCCTTATCTGTATTGTCTTTGTAACTACTTGCCAGTGATAGCCTCCCTTGTACAGTTTTCTTTTAATGTCTTCTTTTAAAACAGACCTTATTGTATTCTAATTAAAAATGACAGTAAAATCAAAAATATTTCTATGTCTGGATTCCTTAACCACATGAAGAAGCGGACATGGATCTTGCTGGGAATGTGAACAAGGCTGACCATTAAACGGTCTGTTTTTTACTGAACCATTGTGATGAAATTGGTCCATAGCATGGCATCCTGGAGTAGGGGTAGATCAAGCCATTGTGTAATATCTGATAGCTTAACTACAGTTTCGTGCAAAGTTCTTATTGATGTTTTCTATCTGCTACTCAGTTCTCGACGCTAATTGACTTCCATATTGTTGACACTTGATACTACTTCATATGTGGACATACATTCACTCAGGTATCACAGTTACTGTATATTTGTGACGAGATATAAATAAAGTCTTAGAGGAATTGTTAAATTGTATTGTGCTGAGAATTAGAAAATATATTTTGGGAGTGATCATATCCATTTTGGAAAACAGAATAATCCATGACCAGTCTGAATCTTCCAGGTATCCTATATATTATTTGACACTACTGTAGGCCCTTTTGTTTAGATTTTATCGAAGTGTCAAGTGTTACATTTTGTCGAAAAATATCCTTTACAGTTACTTCCATTGTCTAACAGAATTATAAAGTAACATA
>JAECUM010024935.1:0-13230 GCA_016617855.1 Megalonaias nervosa | reverse complement strand
TTAATATATCCAAGGAGTATCTAAAATATTTAAAGTGAACTTCATCTTTCAAATGATCAGTCTGATGTCTGCTCAAAGCCATATTTTTCGATACCTTTGAACCTACACGGTAACTTGTGTTATTCATTGTAGATTTGTTTGTGTGATTCAGATCGTCATACGGCTTTTATGTACCAAATATATTATTTATGCCAAAATCATTGAACAGTGACATATCCTCCTGTTAGATCTACTTCATTCGGAAATATTTGGTTATTCTTCTTGGACTATCAGGTAAGTTAAATTTGGTTGCAGCAAACATCATGTACTGCAATGTCCCATAAATGGACCCATTCTTTGTAGCTCGTAGTTTTAATTTGGTCCTTTGAACATTCTTTGTAATTACATAGTTTTCAAGGTTACAAACATGTGAATCACAACTATACACATACATCAAAGAAAAGGAAAAAAAAATCATTTATACATTTCTTTTCTCATCAGTACAAATTCTAGCACAAAAGCCAATTAATTTATTTTAAGTAATTGTCCATGACAACCAGTGTGGAACATTTTACACTAAGGATTCCTTGTACTTTTGAAATAAATGATCAATAAATTTGCAATTACTTTTATATCGGTATATTAATAGGCATTTACCTATCTTTCAAACGATATATAAAAATAGGTAGATGTTAATAAATGTCTCATTTGTTCTTTGTTTATATTTAAGGCCCCGGGTGGCCGAGTGATCTAAGTCGCTCGCCTATACCGATCACTGCCATCTCATCTCTGCCCATTTTGGTTCCAGTCTTGAGCTTGGCCACTGCGGGTATATGGGAAAGCTACCTGTAGCATGGGTCGGTGGTTCTTACCGGGGATTTCCTGGATTCTTCCTCCACCAGTTATACTGGTCGCCGTATATAGCTTTCTTGCGCTGAGAAATGGCGTTAAGCTCAAAAGAACTGCTTTCATATTAACAGCACAATGTAGACGAAATATATGTTTTATATACGTTACGGTCTGATAAGATAATGTTTTTGTATGCAACAGAGTTCTCGGAGGGCGTATGAGAGTAATTGTTGAATATTTTTTCATAAATTGTTAACATTGTATAATACCATCAAGGAATCAAATCGTTCATTCATTGTCTGAATTAACAATTTATAAGTAGAATTCTAGTATGCATGCATGTATGTATGTATGTATGTATGTATGTATGTATGTATGTATGTACCTGCTAGTAATGTCTGTCTGTAATAGGCACGACCGAAATGAAATGTTTACGGTGTGAATAATGTAATGCTTTCAAAGAGCGTAGTAAATTTGTAATAAAATCCTTATGTTCTTGATAATTTTGATTTAGTGTTATGCTTTTTTTTCAGATAATGCATGGTCAGGATACCTAACTATAACGATCTACATCCATTGTTCTGCACTAATTACAAATATTGACAACCACTTATTCTGTAACAAGGACCTGTTTCATAGTGGCGGAGGAATGAGCCTATCACAATGCATGCCATCCACTACGACGGAAACTGCTTGCGATAATAATCATATAATCCCGAAAACTCATTGATTGACATGTGTTGAGGAAATAAAGTCATATCAAACTGAATACGTACCAATAGAAGAATAATACGCTTGTATTGCACCTACGTGAAAATCACAATAGGTTAACGTCTTACACTCAATTGGTTTCGGTAAAATTATAACAAAATTATATTATAGAATGATGATTACTCCATTCGTGGCATGAAATAACTAGGATGGTGAAAAAGATAAGTTGCAAGAAGCTTTTAATGTCATTATTCTCCTTTTGCATCATAAGCTTAAAATAAATATATTGAGAAATGCTTTGACGTGAAAGGTGCATAAACGTGTGACTTTGTATCAGGTCAGTACGATCATGCAATGCTATCAAATGTCTCAGTAAAGCTTAGATTTGAAATCTTTTAAAAAGATTTTATTAAACCTGAGGTTATTTCTTACAGATTGATTCTTTCAAGAAACTTTATCGAAGATAAAAAGATAAGCTTCATAAGATAGACTCTACATTGTCTCCTTGTGTATGAAAATGATAATTCAACAATTCACATGTTGATTTATAAGCTATCTAACGAGTAGGTTTTCGTAATAGATATCGAACTCGTTGGCTATAAAATGTAATGACAAATCTTTTAGAAAAAATATTAAATTATTAATTAATAAATACACAGGCATTAATTCTATATATATATATATATATATATATATATATATATATATATATATATATATATATATATACTGAATAGCATAGATGATTAAAAAATATGTTTCTTGATAAGAATAAATTTTCACGCAATCATTTCTTATGACATTTAGCGACCTCAGTGAATTCATAAGTTTTTGGTTGTGACAAAACTGATACTATTCCAAAACAATATCATTAAATGGATTGGTTTATGTTTCGCTTATAACATATTATAAGAAGAATTCACTGGACAAGTGATGATATCAATTCCTGTTATGTCTCCATACAGGAACTGTTTCTATTTGCTGAATAGGTGGACTGCAACGAATATTATTGTAGTAGTTTCTAGCATACGCGTAAGTAATGAGGAATATTTTCTATTGACATTTCTATCGACAAGCATATGTTAAATGATAGAAATTTCAAGCCTTTCGTGATGAAAAATAACAATATTCACCTTTGTGTAACGTATTTATTTTGTATTCTAAAACCAGATAAATCCTCTAGTCTGAAACTATTTAGTGAATTGTAAAGTGGCAAATGTAAACAAAATAAAAACAAAGATTTGATTTATAAACAACAGCCCGAAATATAGAGGTAACTGCTGTTTATGAAAGTTTGCTATCAATTCAAAGTCACCGGAGCTTTTGAGATCAACTACTGCTGAATTAGCGTTAATTTAAATAAAGAAAATAAAACCATAAAAAGAAACACTTAAACATTTTTTCAGTTTATATAATCTGTGGTACATGGAAACCTTCAATGACAAAACCTGCCTGTATGTGACAATATATTAACTAGTGCTCATTCAAATGACACCAAGCATCCTAACAACGGCAACAAGTACAAATATTGAGATAATATTTTGGAGTCAAGCATTTGAAGATGGTTGCCTGAAAAGACAACTCCTTCGATCAGTTTGTTCTATTTCTTCGGTAAAATATTCCCTCTTCTCTCTTCGCTTTTCAAAGCATAATGTTTAACAAAGACATATGCAACCAAGGAACACATTTAGATACATATAAGTGGCTAGACAACCATTCGTTATATGGAACTAGTAAGCTAACTACAGTCTGTGTGACATATTTAAAAATATTCATCGTGAAGATCCATGGAAGAAGTAATGATGAATGAATCAAGACAATACAAAATAAAAGATGGACTCTGAGAGACAAAAGCAAGCATTATCACACGATGAGAAATATGTTGATGAATCTTTCAACGGTTATCAGGGCCGTTACATAACCATTAGCAGAAGATTATGAATGGGAAGAATGCATGTTGTCTAAAGCATGTAATATAATTCAGAGATAGTGAATGGTACATAATATTTTACCATTGCATTTCATTATTTATGTCAACTTTATGTGAAATTGTATTTGGTAATACCTGTTAAAGGACCATACGAACTTGGTAGATTACATTTCCAGACAAGATGGCTCTTGTAGGGTTAACATATTGTTGAAAAGAGCTAAAGAAAAAGGGTCTGTGGATGAAGTCTTCCTTTCTTATATTCACCACCGACTTTGCTATTCGTCGTGTTAATGTCTTGAGACATTATAGAATGATCCACGGGACTCTGAAATATAAATCACAGAAGTACTTTTATTCAATGAATTTTCGGCTTGTATATATTCCCTATTCTCCAACTTGTATGACGGAAAAAGTAGAAAAAATGATTTTTGTACAAGCAGATCACTTTTCAAACTGGACGATATTTACCATGAACCAGATAGTTTCACTGGTTACCAGATAGGTATAGACATATATTTAATGGTCAATAACAATATTTACGTCCTTTTATTTTCAAATGAGTTTGACACCAGCCGCAAATTGAAAAATTCTCGAGGAAGAGATCTTAAACGCAAAGGTTTATTAAATCGTCAAGGTAAAGCTGAACCACTAACTCAAAACGAAGAAGAAATTCTATGGTATTCTCGTCAACCTTGTATTTACAACCTCGAACGATTATTTAACTCCGTCTTGTACCAGAACACCATGTTATCTGAATTCAGTGTCACTGATGATAGCAGATACTTGAACTGGGGAGACATTGCATTAAAAAGGGACGAAATTGGGGAGGAGCATTTAGGATTCCAAGAGGGATAATGAATAATTAGCAGTAGATAACGTCAATCATATGTGCAAACACTGGAATAAGTGGAAGAAAAACAAACCACAGCGTTTGAAAAACTGTATGATCGACAATCCTCCATCAAAATATTGATCCTTCCACAATTATTCAATTATATAGATATATGTAATTACCTCAATCCATCAACGAAGCACATCTGTAAACTTTTCATTCGTACACTTGGTGATCCCATTCAAAACTGCAAACACGCATGGAAGTCACATTCAGATTAACTGAATGTATATAAAACCTGTAAGTCTATTAAATTTGCCCTGAAATTTGCTTGAATGTTCAGTGTGCATTTGCAGTCAATAAATAAGATATGAGGAAGGTTCGTATTCAAGTTCCAGGCCAATGTTCCTATTTAAGAAATAAAGTAAACTCTATTCCACTGTTTTTGCAGTTTCCCATTCAAAATATTCTTAAAAATCGAAGATGAAGAATAAATCACCATTTCAGTGATGCAAACAGACCAATAATGTAAATGCAGAATAATAATGTAGGCTTAATCCCATTTACATATGTGTCTTTGTTTTTTTTTATTACAACGGATCACACATTATCTTTAATAAACACTAAATGCCTTAATTTAATTTTGTTTAAACGATGCACTAACAAAATTGAAAAACAAAATGTTAATAAAAATAGGGTATTGTAATACTTAGCAAGTGACACGAATATATATTTCCTAATCGGGCGAAACGCTCGTGTGATAAGGCGTTGTTTTTCAGATATCGGCCTGACGACTTCACCATGGTAGAAAAGAGTCAAGAAATGCACAAACAACGCCATATCTCACGATGTACGGGCTGTGTATCATTTTAAAGTCTATAAGAATTTTCTGATCAGTAAACTTCTTTTGAATGTATGTATTTCACTTGTGAAACATTTGTATCTAAAAAATAGACTTTGAATTAATGATTTATGTGATTTTTCTATTAACAATGTTATCTAGTTTATCGAACATTCGTTTGATTTCAGTAAGAAATTATTATACACTAATGGAGATTAATCGCTATTTGGATCTGGAAATCGTCACGCTCTAACCTTGAGTATAAGAATAAGAAGTATAATTGTAGTTTATTTGGTGACATTAAACTAGATTTCAAACTGAAGATCATACATCGTGAAAAAGTTAGAGCATATATGCTTGCGATATGGTCTGGATGAGTTCATTTAGATCATCTAGATTAGACTGTAATTGGTATAAATTTAAAACACAGCTTCTTTTCTGACGAGAATGTTGTGCAATATATATATATACCCATTACAAAACAATTACAACTGTTGTGACTGATGGGATATATCAAGGATACCGAAATAAGCTCAAGGTCCACCAATACTGCCTCTATTCTCTAGACTCAAATACCGTTTGTCTCAGAAATTAGCGGAGTTCACAAGCTGCCAAACTCTGGTTTTACCTTTATGGGAAACTTGCGTGCACGGTATGCAATACCCCATTGCATACAGATGGAGTACTCTGAATACTAAGCTTAATGAGTGCACAGGTCTCCATTATTCGTCGAGAAAACAAACAAAAAAAAAATTGTCATGAAAGTCAATAATTTGTAAAGCCTAGCTTCTAAGATGCAATATGAATGTGAAAGATAGAATGATTGTGACAAAATGTAAAAGGCGAACCAGAAGAAAAGGGTCAAAGTACTATATATGCAGCATATCCAATCGAGTAAGAACATTTAGAAAGAAATTTACAAAGTATGAATTGAAAATAAGCATTATTGCTCAACGAACGCCAAAGTTTCATCTTGCTCTAATCTAAACCCGTGATGAAAATAGTAATGCATATCTCTCGTCTTCTACTGAGGGCAATTAGAGACTGATAACACAGATTTTAAATAAAAAGGTTGCAAAGTAGGAAAAAAGGTTTATGAAATGTTTTGTTACATGTGAACTTTATTCTATTCAGTCTAACAAATTACGGAAAGTACCACAAAAATAAATATAATGATGGGGTAAATTCAGTATATGCGAAGGTAAGGCGAAATATAAAAAGCATTTCGCTCAAATAATACCTAACATTCACGTATTTGTTATAAGATACATATGTACATGTTCATTTGGGATTGATAATTTATAGAACCATCACAAGAGAGCAGATGCGGAAGGAAGTACTGTAGAGTGTAAAGAAAGAAAGAATATACAACAACGATGATACCCATAATAGACTCCTCCTTATAAAAACCACCACTGTCTATTTTAGATTTTTCTTGTGTAATGTCACTTTGCCACGAGTAGTGTAATATTCCTCTCTCTCTCTCTCTCTCTCTCTCTCTCTCTCTCTCTCTCTCTCTCTCTCTCTCTCTATATATATATATATATATATATATATATATATATATATGTAAATCTTATTCTTTGTTGAGGGATACAGCGTTAGTCTATACGGTATGCGTGTTGGTGCATGGATGCAATGCAATAGTTGGCGTAGATCAAGGACCCAAGTTCGATTTTCAGTAGGGTACTAATACATATTTCTACAAGTAATTTGAACTAGGAAATGTGCTGCGTTTGAACGCAATTTTGTGAAATGCCTGGTTTCAAGTATCACTGAGTTATTTGGCAGATATCTTCACGATGGATCTTTAAATCCTATAACGCTTGTGAGTACAGTAAAATCTTTGAAGACTGGCATGTCTTTTCTTTTGAGAGAAGTACCTTATATGAACCGCCTCTTTTTAATATTTTCTCATGTATCCGAAATTCAACGATGAAAAATATCAACAATTAAAATATCATTAATACTCGGTATTTAGCAATGGGATTATTGTAGGGAATACTTACTACCATAAAACACAATGTTGATTAAAAAACAAACAAGAGGGGAGGAGTTATAAAAACGGAAGTGATACAAAGCTCACGAGCTAATGCATAACTGGGCCAACGAAAACCTGTATCATATTATCAATGGTTTAGATACTGTACATGTTGTACAGTTGCCGCAACCAATCAAAGTGTGTATGATTTAATACAGATTACACACAAATTACATATCTGACTGGATGTAATGGGGGAAAGAAACTAAATTATCTGAAATATTCCGTATATAGTCTATTGGTTGATTATATATCACAGTAAAAATAAAATTTACAAAGTCCTGTAGATGGCGTTGATCTATCACTATAGTGCGTTTCCTTCCTTTGTTCACAGCATGTTAAATGTTTGTTTTGTATGTGTAAGTAGTTTTTTCCCCTGACAAAGAACTTGTTTAGCCCGAAAGGTTGGGAAACCGTTTTGAATTTGCGCCGTTATAATATTTGTGTAGAACCTATTGGAAGAAAACGATATGAACATGAAACACTTTATATAAATGAAATGTGCACGTTCCAGACGAAGGAGTTACTTTATTGTATATCGAACTTTTGCGTTGCATAACACAGTAGGATAAGCTCTACACAGCAGCATGAGATCTATGCGATGAAATACTTTCCCAAAGTTCGCAGAACACGTTAGGTTATCTGAAGTAAAACTAGAATTTAGGATACATGGCGTTAAAATGAAACAGAGAGTTGGTGTTGATAACGATACTGAAATGCCCAAAGATTACAAGGGCGATGAGCATATACAGATTTAGTTACTGATATTGAATCAAAGTTAAAAGAATCTAACAGATCGATTTTACAGTTACTTAATAAACGTCTCAACAACTGAGATTTACAGAGTTATATGCTCCTTTTCTGAAAAGGTAGAAAATAGATTTAGCATTCTGCTTAATATCATTTAAGGTGAAGGTTCCAGTTTTGCGAAATAAATAGGTAAAGAAGGTGTAATATTGAAGGTCAGATAAAACAAGCATAATTTAATCCTGTATATAACGATGGCGTTTCCTACATTAACAATGTGTGTGTGTGTGTGTGTGTGTGTGTGTGTGTGTGTGTGTGTGTGTCTTATTTGGATTTTTAACTTAGCTTTTATATGCAGTGTGGCAATTTATAGAGATGTCAAGCACTGGGGCATAATGCCATAGACATCTTGCATCATGTCCGACTCAGTCACATTATCCTGACACCAGGCCGACCAGTTCTAACATCAACCTCTTCATGCTGAGCGCCAGCGAGGCAGCTGCTAGTACCATTTTTATAAGGTTTTGGTATGATTCGGCCAGGGTTCGAACCCACGACATCCCGCATCCTAAGCGGACGTTCTAACCACTTAGGCCACCGAAGTGGTACACCTTAATAATAATAATAATAATAATAATAATAATAATAATAATAATAATAATAATAAAAGGACAGAACTGATGCAAATCACTTAACAAATCATAATTATCCGCTAGAACTATCACAGGCAACTGACATAAACTATCAACATTAATGAATAAGATGGCTAGCTAGAGAAACAGAGCCTATACAATTTCATTACCACAAAATAATCAAAAGTTGCATATTTCCACTCATCAAAAAAGAGAATTAAGACGATAAGAAACGTAAACAAATCAGACTCTTAAGCGTACAGTCCTGATGTAGCAATTCTTATATACATAGCAAATTTGGTAGAAGAGTTTACAGCAGGTGGCTTCAGATGACGACTAACTCCCATCTAGGTGGATCCAATAAAGTGTCACCTAATTGGTTGTAATTATTAGGGCTTTTGTGTACTTCCCGAAAGGAGCAGGTCAACACGCGCTATGGTTTTCAGGATTGCATGCAGGAAGATAAGTTAGAGTGTGCGTACAGTTACAAAGATCTATCAGTTATGTCAAGAAAAGTACAATACCAAATGGCTATAGATACAGCTGAAGGAAAGAAATTGCGCTCTCAGGCATGACACGGGGCTCTTCATATCGTTTTGAGCAAGCTACAAGGCTAAAACCTCATTTAATTCATTTATATGCCATTGCAGTTTGTACAAAACGATATAATTTCATATTTTGAAATAATGTAGTTTACATTTGAAAGTAATTTATTGGGTGATATTTTAATTTTTTTTGTTTGTTTTATAAATGTAATATATGTATAATTTGGCTTCATTTGCTTGCCACAGAATGTATCTTAGAAGATATTTAGTTATCATTGCCACATTTGCAATATTTTTCCGCCTCCTGCTTGCACCCATGTTCAATAGTTGTGGACTTGACATTTGTGACAACAGTAAATGATTTGGCGAACTTGGCGCCATCTGTTCTGTCCGTTGCCTTGCGTATTCGCCCCTAACGATTCCTTGATTGAATCGTGAGGTTAAATTTTTTTTATTATTCCGAGTACTTGTTATTGTGTGCCTGCGTAGAATTAAATGCCAGGAAAATAAGTAGTAAAAGAGTACATATTGAAAGAATTACAAGTCTAGCCAAAACATTTAAAATTTTAAAAAAGAAGAATCCGGTAACTGTCTGTGATTAATATTAATATTGATTTATATATTAATTTATATTTGATTGCGAGTGTTTAGTTGTACATCCGTATAAAAATAAAAAGGAGCGTAATGGGAAAATAAATTCACTTACATGTAAAATATTCAGCCGGTGTAACTTTAAAGTCCTACCCAAGTGTGTGTGTGTGTGTGTGTGTGTGTGTGTGTGTGTGTGTGTGAGAGAGAGAGAGAGAGAGAGAGAGATTTTAATTTTTAACGTAGCTTTAACAATTTATGTCTGCAGTGCCGCAATTTAAAGTGACGTCTAGCAATGGGACATCATGCCGCAGACATGTTGCATGATGTCCCACTAAGTCACATTATATTGACACCAGGCCGACCAGTCCTAAAACTAACCCTTAATGCTGAGTGCCAAGCGAGGCAGCTGTTAGTACCATTTTTATAAGTCTTTGGTATTACTCGGCCTGGGTCCGAACCCGCGACCTCCCGCATCCGAGACAGGCGCTCTAACCACTAGGTCACTGGAGCGGCCCCGACCGAAGTAAACACAACGCATATAGAAGATAGAAACTATGCTTACAATCTTTAGTATTTCACTTTACGGAGACTGAATTACACTTTATTTACAAATCAGCATCTAGGCTGTGGTAAGATTGTAAAATAACTTAAATCGCTACCCGTTTCTGAACAATTTCTGGTTTCATTTTCGTTTATGAGATCGTATGACGTGCTAAGAGACGCATTTTAACATGCCAATCTTTCAAGCAGCCCATTATTTCGTCATGAAATCTTTGCATTTCCTTTCCTTAGATTTTCTCTCAACTGACGAATCGTCATTAAACCAAATTCTGATTCCAAGATCAAAACCTAAACATCAGCTGCTGGACCGGCAGAGGTGGCGCCCCCTATAAATTTTCAAGGGCAGATAACAGACTATTAGTCCTCATTATAGAAATAAACATGATGCTGGTCCCTCACTATGGGCAATTTAAATGTGCTATTATCTTTCCCATTAACTTTCTGTACCACTGAAAAAATAAATCTAGTTTATTTCAATTGTCAGCGTTTGTTCCTTAGCGTATACAACCATACACATTTTACATACTATTCCATTTCGCCACGAAGGTCTATTACGAACGTCACTGGAATTTGTATGTGCCACAGATATCTTGCTTCCATTTGGGAATTTTCTATGTGTAGAACGACTTTCAGTCAAGAAAGGCAACTCACTCTGCTTCTACACAGTATGCAAGAACCATAAAGAAAAGAATAAAATTAACAAATATCAAAATTTAAAAGATATCTGAAACCTTTGCGTCAGATACATTTTCAGTATCAAATTCGGATACTCGATAACGCAGAAAAGGCTTACGCTTGCAATATTCATCGGTATGGTCAAACTTAAATTAACACAGTACACGGACGTAGGCATTTTGCAAACACATTTTATATTGTTCTATACTATCATACTAATAAATACGACAAAATATAATAATATTAGTAAGAAGAATATGAAACTCATCGATAAAATTACTTATTTCTAACAAGTAAACATTGCATGTGTATGCTTTCGGGCAATCAAAGCTATCTAATCTATCTTATTTTGAGACGTATCATACCTTGATTAATAATGGATTGAATGCTAAAATTATCTAGCACTGTACGAGACAATTTTATGTCTTTTAGTATATTGTACTTTGTGTTTGATCCTTTCTCTTCAGTTAATATATTCTTACAAGCCATGGGTATTTGCTTGTCCGAGCTCTGTCAACCCTTGGTACGATTCCGCTGGAAGTCATAAGTTTACCCCAAATTTCTAAAGACTTCCATACAACGTCAGCTGTAAATTAGAAAGCCTGACGTGTCCATTCTATACATAAATTTTACTGTAGTCGATGCAAGACCACATATCTCACAACTTTCTAATTGTCTCTCAACCGCACATCTGCATGGTTTATCTTCATCATCTTTCCGTACCGTCAGCATTTCACGCCGTAGAAACTATACAACTATTCTCTAACACAGGGAACTATTTTTACTACGCCACCTTAGGCCAGTCGAATCATGTTTTCGGGCTACATAAACGGTATCTGCCGAGTTCCTTCTTGTTTATTCCATTGTGTAATTCACCAGTCTCCTACCGTAAATACTGCACCTGCAGTCACATAACCAATGTACACCACTAGATTTTAATAGGGACTATGGAACGACGGGGACTACTCATGCGGCTATGACCCGAATTCACCAAAAGTAAACCATGGCATCATGGAAACTCACTAACACTTCACTCCGTGACGTTTCCTCCTAGTAATTTAGATAATTATTTCGGTCTAAGGAATATTTCCACTGTACCGAGTTCCAATAATCAAACAATTAATCACAAAGATATAAGAATTCCTTAAAACAGGGCGCTTACAACCTAATGCGCATACTCCAAATTTATTACAATATTGCGGGGTCAACTCCTCTGGTTGAATGGGAACAATTATAATGTAAAGTTTTGCACCTATTCCTTGATATTAGGAGATGTTAATCCCCACCCAGAAAAAATCCGGGCATTAAATGTTGAGATCTGACTGCGATCGACACTACTATTGTAACGAAAAACACACAGTGTGCACTTGCGTTAAATTGCATTAAATTTCAAAGAATGTCAAAACAAGGTTCCACATAAGAAATTGCGCAAGAAAACAAACATTAAGTTATTTTTCGGTATGAATAGCCTAACATTTGAAAGTTTGAAGGTTTGTACCTGAATACATTCAGAAGTTTCGAGTATTATTCATGTATATTTGCTTTTTGTTAAATATTTAATAAGTATTGACCACAATTAGTTTAATTCGCAGTTTGATTATTTACAGATTTTGTTCGATGTTTCACATTTATTTTAATGCTGGCGAGAAAATCAGGCCTATGAAGAATTTAGGAACTTAAGGATATCGCCGTATTGTAGATACAAAAATGTATGTGTGAACAATACCTTTTGAAAGCTCTTCAAAGAAAGGTTTCTGTTTCAACGTTTTTTTTGAAAAACATTTTATGTGTTATAAGATAGATTCACTAAATTTTTTTCTAAAAAAATGTAAATATGAAAATATGGAAAAAAATACTATGGTCATTGTTATTTCTGGTTGCTTCTTATCGACACTGTAAGACTTATTATACTAAGTTCGATGCTGGTTAATTGCAGTATTTTGACATGTATTTTACTGGCTATCATGACATAACACAGCTTCGCGAGTAGTATAAACAAGTGGGAATTTGTTTCGTTTTCATACGGAACTCAGTGTTATCACATACCTATACTTATATGTGTTATAGCTCCACACTTCCCACTAAGTATTCTGATGCATATCGCCTCTCTATATATTAAAAACATTTACATTCGTGATATATTTGTAAATATAACGTTTATACCTGTGCATGCGCAAGGATAACAATCATGACTACACATTAAAGTAAGGATATTTGCACATTGATTTTATTCTGATAAAATTGTAAATAAATATGAAAATGTATGGATCTCAAAAGATAATGATTAAAAATGGAA
>JAECUM010024933.1:0-30807 GCA_016617855.1 Megalonaias nervosa | reverse complement strand
CCCTGGTAATCTTAGACCCTTTCCGTACCACGAAGGCGGGGTTCCTGGTAATCTTAGACCCTTTCCCTTTTTTTTGATTCCTTGTCTTTGCTTTCTTTAACGCTATTCCAGCAGCGGTTCCAACAGCACCCAGCGCAGCTGCCTTTGCAACAGCTGGTGCTGCAGCTGCTATTAATGCTGGTATAGTTGCGAGAAGTGGAAATATACCACCCGTTTTAGCGATGTTTTTGATGGCGCCCGCAGAAAGATTAAGTTTGACGCCTTTATTTGATTTTTTAGCATCATTGAAGTTTTTGAACTGACGCTCGGTCAACGATAGTTTATTTGCACCGGTCATCTGTTCTCGCTTTAGCGATATTTTTATTCCATAGTTATTTTTTGATGCTGATTGTAGCTTTTTAATCTGACCAGGAGTCAGGCTCACACTAACGTGATGATATAACATTATTAATATTATGAACGGTCTAATTACATGTTTTCTACTGGAGCATCAATAACTCTCATTCGTCCACCAACACCTTCGAGTAACATCGATTTATCGCTGAGTATAACAGCAATTGCTCTGTAATTAACAATAACTCCTGTTACCACACGAGCTCGAAGATGAATATCTACAACAGATTGTCTTGTTAAATCTAAATGTTCTAGAGAAAAGTAATAAATCGGATACAGCGATGTAAAATCTAGCTGCGATATTTGTAAACCAGTATCAATATTTTGATCACGCCCCATGAACGACATTAATCGATGATATGCACGTGCTACATGATTATTTTCAAAATTCAGTAATATATCCTCGGATGGTTCTTGATGTCCATTTATCCTTAATGAAACCTCAGAAACACCAAGTTTATCAAATATCATGTGACTATGTGCTTGATCGTTTACTCGTACAGCATTTTGAAACGCAATAAACATATGTCTTGGTGCAGAAATACCTTGCTGAGAAGCTATCTGCCATGTAAATAAACCATCAATTGCACTCTGAACAACATCTGTGGTCATTGTTAACCATGACAACGTTGATTTACCGCCTTGACTCATAAAAGATAACAACCGGTCTTCTTCAGATATTGACGGAGTCATCACTGGCATCCACAGTGAAAGTTTTGTTAGTATTACTATACCATCACCAGCACCAGCGGGTCACCAGATTGCATCATTATCATTACCTTTTCATACAAGTACAACCATATGTTTGGCTCCGAAAATGACTTTTCTGATATTTCTACAGAATCCAAAAATATGTGACAGTGGAATTGCACATGAAAATGCTCTTCTTCCACCGCTCAACATTGCTCTACGTGCTGCAAATCCTAAGTTGAAATTTGGATTAGAACCATGAACCACCGCCCATACATCAGCGTCAAGGGTGTTGGCGAAGTTTCTTGGTCGTCTCATATTGTATTGATTGTTATCAGAGTGGTTAGAAGTATCTTTTGAGAACATCATTGATGGACCAGCTGATCTTGAATAATTGTCGCTGTATCTCGCAAGACCAAGTATTGTTGTGGCAACATCGACGTCCTTCTGGATTGATTCAATATTTTTTCCGTCAATCATGTACGTAGCGCTATCAAATAACGCCATAATACCATTATTAACAAAACCAACCATAATATCAGCGGCGTATGGTGCTGGTACTGCAGGATTAGCGTTATTTAAAATTTCACCTTCGACTTCAATAAATGCTTCAGCGGATAAGAAATATCTACTTGTATCTTGAACCTGTAGTTCAATTCGTCCACGCTGATCTAGAATTCGTGCGTCGTAAGAATAATACTGATAATCGCGCACAGACTCATCTTTGAGTACTGGTGCATCCATGTCAAACGCGGGGTCAGATAAGCGCTTAAACATCTTTATTATTATCGTCTTCGTCTAACTCGAAGACCACTTTCTGCTATCAGACTAGCGGTTATATTTTTTTCTTTTTCCAACATCGGGATATCAGCTAACTCCGCTAGTTTTTGATTAGCTGCTTGATTTATTATTTTACTTACATCCGCGGGCATCACTTCAGTGCTGGCCAATTTCACAGGTTGAGGTCGGGCCGCTTGTGGTCTGCGTATTAATCGTGATAGTCTATCTTTAATTGCTGAGAATGCTTTGCTAGCAAGATTACCAACAGCGCCTATACCCTTTTCACGAACAACATCAATAGCTTTCATTCCTAGCTGCTTTGCAATCGGTATTGCTTTGGGGCTATCCTCCTAAACAGACCCTGAATAACATCACCTAGTCCATCTCCGTAGGTCATTTTGTATACCGGTAATCGAGAGTTTATTACCCTGACCATGGTAGGTCCACGAGTATTGTGTATGATCATTTTATTATTAAGTGACTTTATCACTAATTACATACTTAATCACTATGATAATCATCGACGATT
Source organism: Megalonaias nervosa (assembly GCA_016617855.1). Taxonomy (NCBI): domain Eukaryota; kingdom Metazoa; phylum Mollusca; class Bivalvia; order Unionida; family Unionidae; genus Megalonaias; species Megalonaias nervosa. Next base: position 28,415 of record JAECUM010024933.1, on the reverse strand, counting down.
TCATTAATGAGAGACCGATATACATTAATATCCATAACACCGCCTGTAAATAATCGTTTACAAATATCAGCTGCTTCATTAATGATTTCTGGGGAATTATTACCAGCTCGTTTTCCTCCAATGAGAATTTCTAGTCGATCGACATCAGCAAGAACGTTATTGGGACAAGTAATAAGACTACTTCCTAGACCACTTCCAGTTGCGCCAGGATCGTCTTGAAATTCTTTTTCTTCTCCCTCTTCAACTTGTTCCGGTGATACTTTTGGTGATCTTAGAAGACGACGAAATGATTCTCTTAACGTTCTTCGTTTTTTTTCTCGTTTTTGTTGTTGTTGTTGCTGTAGTGGTTGTTGTAGCTCTTGTTGTTGTAGTGGTTGTTGTAGTTGTGGTAGTGGTTGTTGCGGTGATGGTAATTTAAGTTTAGGTGATGATGGTGGTGATAGTTCAAATTGTAGTGGTTGTGATAATAGTTTGCTTTGTTTAGTATCTTTTATATGTTTATATATAATATCATCAAATTCATTAAATTTTTCAACATCTTCATCAGATCTGACTTCTGGAATACCAGTAGCAACGCGATATACATCTTTAACCCAATTGGCAGAGCTTAATGATTTAATATATTCTGGTTTTACATATTTTTTTCTTTCATAATATCCAAACGCGGCAATATCAAATAATTGGTTTGGGTCCCTGATAGCAGCAATACCTTCAGGTGTAAATTTATCTATTATCTTAATTCTGGTTCTTGGTGGTCGTGGTTGTGGTTGAGCTGCTTGTGGTGGTGGTTGTGGTGGTGGTTGAGCAGCTTGAATACGACCAGCAATATCAGCAGGCAATGTTGCAAGAGCTTCGTTGTGTTGCCTCAGTTGCTGCAACAATTTTCTTCGTTGGTTCGACAATCGGTTTAAATAATTTTTCTGTACCTTCTGTAAATTCCACCTGAGACTCCTGACGCGATTGTAGTTGTTGCTTAACAGAATCACGAACGGGTAGATATTTTTTAATTGCCTCTAGTCGCTCTCGAGATAATTTAGCAGAGTGTGGTTCTCCAATACTCATTATTGATAATATCTATAATGGCTGTTTAACTCATAGCAGCAGGGAGGGTGGACGACAAAAAATTAAGTGACCAGATTGTGAAAAAAATCAGAAAAAAATATGGTCAATTAGAGAAGTTTTCATTATTATATGGTAATCACTTATCAGCGGGCTTAGCAAACTTAAATGATGTTACAATTGAGCCATACCTGCATTACATCTACAGAAAAATGATTTATTTTCTCAGAAATGGCAAGTATTATAATCATTACGTCTTTAATATACTGACAGACTTGGTGAAACTACAGCATAGATGAAACCTGACATGGTACTCGTTATTTGCATTACTAGTCACATGACTGCACAAATCTCAGACTACGACATCAGAAGTCCAATAGTCACGTGATGTTAGCATCAAACTCTAATACTGTTGTACAAAACTTCAAATATATTATATGAAAGTCAGATACCTTTTGTAAAAACCAGAAGGAATGTATGATTCTCAAAATATTTATTTCAAGAACATTGACCAGAAACCTGTCACTGTAGCAGCAATCTGGACAGTCAGATTCATCAAGCACACAGTTCATGTCAGCGTGTTAGTCACATGATCCAACAAAACCAGTGTAGTTGTTCTTAGAACAAATATATAGAGAATTTGGTGTTATATCGGTTTTGTTCTTATTTTTACAAAAAGTATCATTTAATATTTTTATTTTTTCCTACATTTGAAACGGGTTATTATTGATATCACATGACTACTGGATCTATGATGGGTTACGAGATTTGTGTAATTGTGCGACCAGCAATACAAATCGTGAGTACCAGGCCAAATTTCATCAGTGCCATAGTTTCATCTTGTCTTTCAGCAGATTAAGAAATAACAATGTAAAACTCTGAGAAAATAAATAATTTTCATATCAATTTCATGAAGGTATGGCTCGATGTAACAACACTTAAGTTTACTAGGACAGTTAGCGTGCTGCTACATGTTGGCTTCCAGTGATAACAGAGTGGTTTTCAAACTTTTGTATAGGATAGGATGTCAATATCAAGCTGTCTATGAAAAACCAGTCTATTAGCTGAATCTAATCCACTGAGCATTTGGATTGGCTCAACAATGTTTATGGCAAGCACCTAAACAATCCATACTGTAACCTCTGAAGATTCTGGTCAGAACTTAATAAATTGAACTCACGATCAGTTCAGTTATGACTCAATTATGGAATGGTTTCTGGCTTTAAGTGCTGGCAGAATATTCCTGGGTTTTACCTGACTTTCATCAACATGTGCAAAATTCAAGGACTTTTCACAGTCAGGTAAAAAAAATTTAATTTCTCCTGACTTTTTCCCAATTTCCCAGTAGCGTGGGAACCTTGCAATTAAATATTCCCCCTTCTATTTAATATGAAATATCTGTACTCGAGTGGCACATGCCATTCTGATCTCTTAGTATGGCTGACATCATAGAATCATATGCATCAAACAATATAAACCACCCTAATCAATTAATAAATAAAATAAAATAATCCCAATTATTGTTCAAAAGTGACCAGAACTTCCACAGTTGCTCTTATATATGCAATACATATTTGATACATGGTACAGTACCTCTAGTTCAGCAACACTGGAATTTTCTTGATCGTCTATTGCAGCATCAGTCTGAAAGAAAAAGAAATTTAAGTAAGATTTCACAACAGGAATACAATAAAACCAGATAGTCCAACACATCAGGAATTTTTCTAGAATATAACAATGTCTCGTGGAATGAATACTATTGCAATAAATGGAACAAACTTTCACTATAAACGCTGAAAACACAAAGCAAGACAAAAGTTTATAGGTAATACTGACCACAAACCCATAATGCAAATGATATCACAAAATATCAGAACTGTGCAGCACAATTTGAACAATGACTTATAAACCTTGTAAAGGAATCAATGCATACTTGTTACAGATTTTTGAAATATACACAAGGGTTTGTGATTTTTTTAAACATTATAACTGAGAAATGTTATGTCCAAATTGTTTATTTTTCAAAATGTGCAATGCTCACCAATGTTGATGATGTTGGATATACATGTAGCAAACAACTGGTATGATTACTGTCAGAACTCACAATTAATGGTGACAACATTTTCAAACAGCATACAGTTGGACCAATACAAGTTGCCATGAGAAAAAAGAAGGTAAACCAGACAAGTACCAAGATACATCATAACATGTATATGTATCTGCTTGTGAATCAAGCAAATCCCTTTTATGCAAAACTGTCTTTGTTCATTAACTTGGTTGCTTCCAGGTGATCACTAATTTCACAACACAATCTTCATGTCACAACAAATTAATATTTCAGCTGTTGGTATCACAGGTGTATCAGTGTCACTGTCAGAAGTAACATTATCCATGAAATCAGCATCCTCATTCCCAAACCCAGTTAAGTGTCATGAACCATATGAACATCATCAGTTTCATAATCACTGGTCACAGTTTGCAACACAAAATAAAATCTATGGAAACTTGTCATGCACAATAGATCATACTGATTGTGGACAATACATTTCATGCTCGATCTTTATTTATCAAGGCCAACTAGGTATCTCTTGATTAAAGCACATCAGTACTTTGACTTCTATTCCTCATAATTTTTAGTTGTAGCTTTGTGTCTAAAGAGACACATTTTTTATTCTGACTGGCAAACTTTCAATAATTTTTAAAACAGTAAGAATTCAAAATGAACATGAGATTAATTTCAAGCTGTACTTTGCTGACATGTCAAAGAATGATAGCTAAAGGATATTTCTATTAATTAGTCAATAAATTACAAAACAAAAATGTTTCTTTTCATGCTTAACCATCAACCTGTGATGCCAGATTACCACTTATGAACAGGGTGTGATTATCATGCCTTTGTTATGTGTTGCCTTTGTTAGACTTTTCTTTTTCACTGATTATGAACCACGTGTCATTATCATGCTTTTGTTACCAGTTGCCTCTGTTGTCAAACCTTTGTTATTTAAATGACCACTGCTGTTTATCTGGTTTGAAAACATAATTGAGCTAATAGTTTCAGATGGACCATACAAATCAAATGCTGTAACCAATTAAACATTGTAACAAGAATGCAATAACAAAGCCTTCTGAATACAAAATAATTAGAACTTGGTCAAGGAATTTAAAGTCAATTGTTCTGAGAGAGAAAAGGTCCTGTCAAAGAACATAATAAACAATCTTTGCTGTATTAGGTTACATGGGTAATTATTCTGCGTCTATTCCTACAATGCCTAAAGCATTAAATATTGCATTCAATGTCAGGCTTACATATAATGCTCTAATCTCATGAGATAAAATTTTGGGGTATCTGGTCTAGAAGGATTTCAGATTACACTCAGCATATCACAGCATTTAAGCCAAGATACCAAGGCTTGTGGTCTTATGTTGTGTTTCCCAGCCTTTATCACAAAAAGAGGCAATTTCAAGTCATATGATTGTTTTCAGCATTTTTCAGGTAGTATCTGAAATCAAAAAAGTATTGTTGCCTCTCCTGATGTATCATTTAAGGAAAGTGAGTGAACATCTTCTGACTGCTGCCAGATGGTAACTTGGTTCTTGGCTATGAGGCTCTGTTATATTATTATTAGGGTCATGGAACCATCCAATCTGAACTGGAGACAGCTCAGGTCCATGAAAATGGCATGCAAATTGATCACCCTGCATGCCAAAGCTGAGGTTACCAGAACACATTTTTTTTTCAGACAGCAGCTCCAGTGAAGTTCTGGCCAGGTGCTTGAACTTGACTGAATTGATCCATGCCAAAATCAATGAAAGGTTACACTTGGAGAACAGGGTCCGTTACTAGAGCATCATGAGAGATCAAGGCATGTGAAATCATAATGTTGATACCACGGTACCAGTTCCTAAAGACGCATCACTTTCTGTCATATGCCTTCAAAGTGGAGGGCCTTCTAGTTATGACTGAAAAGTTCTTTTCAGCACTATTGTTCTCTTGACAAGAACCAAGAATGTAGAGTTGCTTGGGGCAGAGATGGAAAATCTGTGACCAGGGCTGCTCAAATACATTGGGAGAAACAGGGGTCTTACTGCAAATGTCTGGTCACTAGTCAAAAAGAGCGGCCAGCTAACAGCTGGATTGATAAAACATACCCCATGTATTTATACTTGCAGACACTTAAACCATACCTGTACATGTAGAGGGACTTTGAATCAATGGGCTGCCATAAAACAAGATTTTAACTCAATGGGCTGCCATAAAACAAGACTTTAACTCAATGGGCTGCAATAAAACAATCACCTGTTAAGGCTGCAATGTTTACACATTTAAAGTTTACTTTAATTGCTGATAATGCTGAAAAAAATCAACAAACAAGCGGAATGAACATGCACCTGGCTGATGCTAGTTGTTTCAACTATTTATATATATCCACATCTTTGCCTAAGAGGACTGTTTAGTGAGATTTTTCTGGTAATTATTTTCTTAAAACAATCTGATTTTTCACATCTAATGTGGCATCATTAGGAAGTTGACAAGATTTGGTTGCATGATACATTAGATTAATTTACTGATAATGCTGACCAATTATATCAGTAGATACAAACCTCTGCTAGTAGGCCATTTATTTGCCTTGACAACTGTTGCAGACTCTCAGTGGAAGCTGTCGTTCTAAAAGAAAAAAGACCAAGACAATCTCTAAAATAGTTTGTAGGATATAACAATTTGGAAAATGATGGTTAGGAAAAATGTAGCTAAAATACCCTATTATTGTTATTGCTGACTGGAACAAAGATATTATCCAGTACTTAATATACAAATAGCACAGATTAGACGCATTAAATAATGGGTCATAAATATTTGGCACCATCAGAACTGCTGATATCCATAGGTTGTTAAACAGTTGTATAATTAGTGATTTGAAGGCACATGGAATGCATGCTGAATGCACACTGCATGGCCGACTCCAGCCTAACAGCAGAATGCAAGAGAAGTTGGCCAAGAAATGTGGGTCACTAGGATGCTAATTTCTTCAGTAACTCTTGACTGCATATGCACTGAAAACAACCATTTCATGGTTTCTCTGATTTTGTTATCTTCATCCATATTTAATGGCATATGGAAATCATCTGTCAGATACTGTAAGGCCTCTATGCTGTCCAAGTTGGCCAAATTCTGTCAAGTTTAGGTCTTGATGTCTTTTTATTTTTTTAGCAATGTAGACATATTTGATGGTAGATTGCACATGAGTATGTATAAGGGTTTTTCTGGTACAACATACTTGGGACCCAAGGAAGGCAAAATCAATATGGAGTAGTCATCCATGGATGCAATTTAGAATTTTGTATGGTTTTCGTATGAATTCTTTGAATGATCAGGGTACACTGACATATATTTGTTATAAAAGTTCTATGGGTACCATGTATGTTTCAATGGAACTGTCATAAATCTGAAGACCTTCAAGGTAGGATGCTTTGAGTCAAACTTGGTCAAATTCTGTTGAGTGATTTTTGAGAAGTTATTAATGGGTTTTCACATTCTGATAACAGCAGACATATCTGACAGCAATTTGACGCCACATATATAACCTTGATAGCCTTTCATGTTAGGTCAAATTTGGTAAAATTCTGTTGAGTGGTTTTTGAAAAAGGGTAATTGAAAGGTTTTCTAAATTTGGTAATGGTAGCCATAACTGATATACACCATTTAAATAAACTTGAAATCTGTATGGCTTGATACTTTCTGTCAAATTTGGTCAGATTCTGTCAAACAAAATCTGAAAAGTTGCTTACAAGTGTTTCTCTTCTTAGTAACAGTGGCCATATTTGATGCCACATCAGAATTCTTTGTCTAAATCAAAAAGCTCACCAAGCCATGATGCTTTCTGCCAAATCAATCATTCACATTTTAATCTCAGCTATCATCTCATCCTTCTTCATCAGAACATTCTGATACTGTGCTTATCGCTTCCATTCATCATTTACTTTCATTTTCTTTCATTTGGGATGCATTTACTAAAGTCAAGTTTCTGTTTACAATAGCATTAAATTGAAATAACTATTGCTTTTGAATCTTATCTTACAAAAAACAAAATTTAATAAATAGACAATGCATAACATTAAACATCATAAATAAATAAAATAAATAACCACTGGGATAAATGTAAAAGCAAATTTTGCTGTAAATTATGTTCTCCAACAATATTTACCTGATCACATTACATTTGGATAACTTTCTGTTATCTCTGAATCCAAAAGTAATTCTTACTGGTTAACTCCCCCTTCTACATGGTAGGTATATCCAGATGTAACTGTTTACTTGAGCAAAACCTTAAAGGATGCTTGCATTATAAGGATAGGTAGGTTGAGTTATTTGTCATGTGATCAGACAAGTATTATGGAAGAAACATAGTTTATCAAACATTCAATTTCTCTGTCAAATACATTACTCAATCACAATACAATAGGTGAATAGGTATAAGGAGGAAGAAATGCAGAGCATCCTACCTCGACCTGTGTCACCCATTAGGAGCATGAGGGTTCTACTAAAAGGATGAAGTTCTGCTAATGTTTATTAAGCATACTGAAACAAAATTTGCTGATACATGTGCATGGGATATCCTTGTGGGATTCCACAATTATTATCTCACCACCAAATATTTCACAGACAACTCCAATGAAAGGGGCAAATTCACGTCTGGGTTGAAGGTTGTGCTTTCATAAATGGGTGTGGTCTGGATGAAATCTTCATTAGTGTACATAATTCTGTTAGAGTTCAGGGTACACTGATTCAATAACTCCCTTAAACAAAGCAGCCAGTGCTTGTGGGATTGTATCATGCATTCCTGCCTTCAGCAGTAGGAATCATCTTTTCCAGTTTATGTGGATATTTTCCTTGCAACTCAAGTAACATCTCTCGAGAGACTGATCAAGAAAAGGCAATGAATAGCTATTGTTGGTTGACTAGTGACAAAAACATGTTCTTTGGAAGGAATCAGGCTGTGTCATTAGAATGACTGAACCATCAGAACTGCATGTAAATCACATCTATGGCTGTCGTACATAGTTCACTCACTCTGCATGTTGCGACCACTCCGGTGGCCTAGTGATTAGAGCATCCTGCCGAAGATATGGAGATTGCAGGTCCGAACCTCAGACAAGTCATACCAAAGACTTATAAAAATGGTACAAACAGCTGCCTCGATAGGCACTCAGCATTAAGGGGTTTGTGTTAGGACTGATCGGCCTGGTGTCAGGATAATGAGACTGGGTGGGACATCATGCTACATATCTGTGGCATGATGCCCCAGCGCTAGACATCACTATAAACTGCCACACTGCAGACATCACATCAATATGACTGAAAATTGTTAAAGCTATGTTAAAAATCCAAATCACAAACACACACACACACACAGCATGTTGAACATAGCATTATCATAAATTTCAAGTCATGTATGACAGCTGTTTTAGTGATGGGGGAAGACCATGTCTCGAACTTGGACCAGTTTTGGCCATGTCAAAACCCAGGAAGTTTCCTCTTGGGAATAATGTGAGTGAGGATGGTCTGGATAAGTCAGAATTGGACTGGAAGTTGGAGATTATCTAGTTGCAGCCAAAAGCATATCTTTCATTAAGTCTAAACACAGATCATGGAGCAGCATCTCTTTACTGTGACATCTTCTTGTCTTCAAAATGAGAAAGAGAAAGAAGTTTACATTGGGGGAATGGGTGATGGGGGTGGTGTGATTTCATGGAAATGCTCCAAACTCCTCTATTGGTTCAAGGAGCCAAAAATGAAGGAGTTTCTCTGAACACATATGGATCAGTGGCAATCTCAACTGCTTGAGCCAAGTGGAGGTCGCCATAACTTGTTTGGGTATATTTGTCGCTAAATCAAGCAGATTATTGATCCATGGTGTTTCACCTTTGTGGAACAACCAGAGCTATGCACTCTGTGACCCTCATTTCTTAATTATCTTCATAACCAAAACTGACGGAGGACAGGTATATACTTACATTACTTCTCAGCTGATTACAAAAGTGTACATGACTCATGTTTCTGGGGCCAGGGAAAAAACGAAAAAGATATGTCAAGCATTGGCTGTCCCCAAAGGGCAAAGACCCAATGAAAGGTTCCTGGAGAAACAACTCTGTGTGTGCTCCATCTGGGCAGCCTGCTTGCCAGTTGGAGAAAACAGACTCCTGCATAGCTGCCAACCCCCCCAAGTTCAAAAATACTGATTGCTTATGACAAAAATACTGATTTTCAGGACCAAATACTGATTTTTAAAATTTTAATGCATATGTAACTACTTACAACATATACAACCATCAGTAAGGTAGGACAGTGACTTACATAATTATTTAATGTCAACGATGCATGTGTTGCACACTTGCACCTTCTGTATGGGCACCCTGTTCCATTCGGGTGCCCATTCAGAAGGTGCAAGAGTGCAACACACTAAGACACAGGCTGTTTATAGGAGCCTTTTCCACACCTTGTTTATTTATTTCAATTATTATCGATTCCAATGTACCAACTGTCATTGATAATCTCAATTCTGTGTGATTTTCTTAATGAACTGTTTTCATTCTAGCATACAAGTAATCCTTTGCGATTTTACCATCTGGAAAATGCGTGCAAAATAAATCACCAGCAACACTAGTAACTGAAAGAGGAGGGTTCATTTCTAAAAGAAATTTAATAACCCGAATTTCGATCGAATTACATCAAGGTTCTCTCTGGTATTTATATACATCCAAGTTCAGGCTGAGTTGTGTATGAAGCAGCAAGCTGATGTTTATTAGCTTTTTCGTGCTCTTGTATTTCATGTGCGCCTCCATGCCCAATAGCGAAATCACATTACACAATTTCCAAAACGTAAAGTCTTCTCCTTTACCAGATGATTTCACAAATCTAAACAAGATGGCATAATTGTCCTTTCAGTTCTGTTTTCTTGTCTTTTCTGGTGAAAATTCTGAATATTCTGCTTTCCTATTCAACATGATTAGAAGTTGAATATTATGAAGATTAGACACAGTGGTTGTGGTAACCATTTGCGAAATCCAATATGGCGGATAAAGACAGGCAAGGTAGCCTCGATTTTGAATGAACCAATCATATTGTAGAACTGTATTCCTATATACATGTGATACATTTCTATCAGAATGGAACCGAGTGCACGTTCTAAGCTGAAACTTGCAAGGAAATTTTTTATTATTTTCTTTTAAATTAAAAAACGTTTTTTTTTTTGCAAAAAAAACGTACACCTGTATTCAGGTCCAAAATATGGGACAAATACGGAAAAAATGGGACAGTTGGCAGCTATGCTCCTGACCACTGCAATTGTACACAGCTCATTTGTAAAACCATACCAGTATCAGCAATATGAACAGCATATCAAAGATGATATATGCTTTGCAGTTTGGACGGCTAGTACAGAATGGTCAGTACGGACCATCTGTCCATATTGCATTAGTATTGCCCATCCATATAGTATTGGCCAAACTGCCAATCTTTCTTGCTTGCTTTCTTAGCATTTTCATGCATGGACTGGGTATATGGGCATGGTCCTACACGTTTGTTAGCCCTTATTCCTCACCAGCCATGGGATTACAATATATAAATGCCACTTCTACTCATCAACAACAAATCCTTTTGAGTCATATTGACCATGCAAGATTTCATGGCCTGATTGGAATCAAAATGCTTTCTACTGTGTTCATGAATAAAGTATATCCTGGCAACATGTGTGTCTGTATGACAAACATAGATCAACTGAAACAATGTAAATTGCTCCAGTGAAATTGAATGTTACCAATGAAAATCACATGTGACAATAATGAATGTGCATGATGATTGCATAAACATTAATCCATGAGAATTTACAAAGATGTAGTAAGTACCATACAAAACAACTTACTATATCACTGAAAATAAAAGATGGATGATTTGGAATTTAAGAAAAAGATCAGATAAATTCTATTGAGGGCACCTTTACAGCGAAAGTAAAAATGGGTATGTCCGGGCATAATGGTGGGTACAAAGAGGAGTAAACCTGCTTCCTTCTGTCTATCAAATAAAGAGACATAAAGACACATATTGTCTTTCTGAGAGGGCTGAATTCAGAGGTATCCAGAAAGTTATCCTAATTTAATGTGGTCAGGTAGGTATTTGATGGAGAAACAAATTTATATTGATCAATTAATTTTCCTTTCATTCAAAAAACAATAACAATCATCAAGATACAACTACCAGTCACAATGTCATCACATAAATGATACTAATTAAAGATGGAACAAGTTGACAGTTTGTAAGCAGTGAAAACGTTTCTGCTTATTTGAAGGAGAAGGCAAATTTTTAAGTAAATTATGTTTCTCAAGAATACTTACCCAATCACATTACTTAAAGGCCCTCTCAACCACCATGCCATGCGAGCATCCTTGTTAGTATCTCGCTCAGCTAAAAATTAGCAACACCTGGTGGTATCAAGGGGAAGTAATGGGCAAGAGTTACTGCCCTTTGTCTATTTATAATAGACAGGATAAGATTATTTTCGTCTTTTAGGAGGGCTGGACTGCTGAGGTAGCAGGCTCATATTCCCAATGTAACGTGATTGGGGAACATATTCAAAGGAGACATTAAGCAGCAGTATAAAATACAGATAAACATTTTAAAATCTATTATGCTTTCGTTTATCATTATGTATTCTGCATTTTGCATTTGTGTTCTACATTTCCTTCAAAATGCACTGATCCTTTCATTTGCATTCATGCTTCATTGTTTTCATTTTAATGGTAACAATACCTGTTTCAAGGTATACGCATACTATGATTAAACTTTATGAAGTTTCTTGAGAACATGGCATGAGCATAAAACATTGTGAATGGGAGAACCCCTTGACTGTTTCTTGATTGAACATCGTCATTATGGGAAGTCAGACTGTACAAGACAAATATTAATGATACATAGCATCCACTGCATTGTAAGACCACCTTTCTAATGAATACAACATGTCCATGTTATAATGTGGTATGCTGTGTACACAACACAGGTATTCCATATGTTATAATGTGGTATGTCATGTACAAAACATATAACACAAGGTATTTCATGTTATAATGTGGTATGCTGTGTACAAAAGCAAACAACACATGGTTGTCCATATGTTATAATGTGGTATGCTGTGTACAAATGCAAACAACACAGGGTGTTCCATATTGTTTTATAATTTTGCATGTTGTTTATAATTCCACACAATATAGCTGTTGATGTTGTTGTCGACATTGCCACTTGAATACAATTCTCCATGCAGTGAGGGAACTAAGGCAAAGCCGTGAAAAACTCAGTCCAAAAATACAACACACATTTTGACAATATTTTAAGAAATATCCAATTAAATGGCACAGAGAAAATGTTACAACTTAATTTTGCATCTATATATCTAACCTACAAAATTTAAATAAAATACCTACAAAATACTCCTTTTAACAAATGTCAAGAAATCTACCCGAAAGTGACCTGGAATAAAACAGCCTCTCTGCACTTAATCCAACACTCACATCTTGCATACAAAGGTTCAATAAAATCCCCCAAGACTGGTGCATAACGGACAATGCCAATATCCCAACTTTACATTAAATGTGATGCTACAATGTCTACAGTGTGGCAGTTTATAGTGATGTCTAGCACTAGGGCATCATGGCACAGACATGTAGCTTGTCCCACCCAGTCACATTATCCTGACATCAGGCCAACCAGTCCTAACACTAACCTCTTAATGCTGAGCACAGAGCGAGGCAGATGTTAGTACAGTGGGACCCCGCTATAACACGGTAGTTTAGAGCCATAGAACCCGACAGTGTTATGAACCAAATCGTGTTATAAGCAACCATGTACAGTACCAACAAATTTGCAGGGTTAGCAGGGTGGTAATGAAAACGGGTGCAGAAATGTATGCTTCATTGGCATAATTACCATTTTAAATCAATGTATATTAAATAAGAAAACACCTGCAGTGATAACAGAGATTGCATATATATAATATTTCTTTATTCAGAGAACCATGTATTGGTACATACACGTGTATAGTTTATATATACATATCTAATCTATAGCATGAATAGATTATCAACACGTGTACTCACCCGTGAATCAAATCACATACATTGAATCCACAATACAAGTATTTCCATTGAAAATATCCTCACACAGATTTAAAATATTGAATAATTTTGTCACAGATCATTATGTAACTGAATTCAATGGAAAAATAAATAGGAAATATTACGTACCGAATGATGGAACAGTACGTCCGAAGGTTAAAAACAGTGTCTGTATAAATTTCATACTGCTAAATTTTCTAATCCGCGAATTGTAATACTTTATTATTGTTTGAAAAACTCAGTGATTTTCAGCTGCTTTCTACTACTGTCACGTTTGCTCTTCGCAAAGTCAATCATATTTCTTACTGAAGAATTCGAACATAGTCAATATCTTGCATCTCCATCCATCTCAAAGCACACTCTAAATTTTTGACTGCTTCTGTTGCTGACGGTGGATTATCCTCAGGTGTGGTGTCCTCAGTGTCATCAGAAGCATCACCATTGTCATCATCACCATTGCTGTTATTGAACATAATATTTTGAACAGTTTCTGCATCCGAAACGTGATCTGCAACTGGGCAGTCATTATTAAAATTGAGCCATTCATTAACACGGTCGCGTGACTGCATCAGCTTCCCAAATGCCCTCTCAGCCTCGAACACATCATTCTCAGAAAATCCATCAAATAAACTATCATCATCATCACCGCTGTTATCCTGAGTAATACCAAATGCTGCCCCAAGTCCTTTTTCCCAGCATTTCTCAATGCATCTGGGCGTAATGGCATCCCAAGATTTGCCGCTGAGGTACATTACTTTTTTCAGATTTAAACTTTGTAGTGTCACCTGGACGGAGGTTTCATCGCAAACAATCTTTTTCACAAGTTCTCTTCTATAATTCACTTTGAAAACTGATATTAGGAAGTGGACAACATTATTCACTGGTCAACTGATTGCATAAAACAACACCGCCAAGCCACGCGCACATGTTGGCGGCTTTCGTTTCTTTGATGTTTTATAAATCGTTGGCCCATAATTTGAACAAGTTTAGCTTGGCAATTGACTTTGATGATGAGCAATGTACTTAAATTAACTGATCTATAAATTCAAGTGAGAATTTTATCAACCGCATTGTTTGTTGCTTAGCTGTGTAGTCAGTTTAGAGAACATGTCGAATATTGTTTGAGCAACGACTGTATACGGAATGCATTGAAGACAAACACAAATTAGACTGGATGGCTTCATTGCTCATGGATCAGTAATAATAAGATTAACACTTACGAGCTGTCATTTTTCAACAATAAACAAAGATCAAAGTTATCAAAAGGCCCAGCCATTGATTCAGAAACTCGTATTTCCGATGTTTATTTTGGCACAAAACTGTAAGAAATTGGTTTAATTAAAAAATGTTAGGAACCACGCCACGATTGTTTTTTATTCGAATCCATATGCGATTACCTCCCCAAAGAAGAAATGTTTTCCGTGTACGAGAATAATACATGTATATGATATTTCAGGAACCACGCCACAATCGTCTTATATTCGAATTTATATGCAATCTCTTCTCCAAAATGATAATAAAACTTTTTACATATTTTATTTTTCGTACTTATAAGAATTTTTTTTACAAGGTAATAAGGTAAATGAAATTTCAGGAGCCATGCCACGACCGTTTTATATCCGAATTCGTGTTATAACGGAGCGTGCTATAGCAGGGTCCCACTGTACCATTCTTATAAGAATTTGGTATGACCCGGTCAAGGTTCTAACCTGGTACCTCCCACATCTGAGATGGATGCTGTTATATAAGGTACAATGAAGTCTTATAAATGCCTAAATTATAAAAGGTACATTGTGGTCTTGTCCATACCCAAATTATATAAGGTACTGGGATCTTATGTATAAGCAAGTTATATAAGGTACAATGGGGCCTTATCCATACCCAAGGTACAATGGAGTCTTATCCAGTCAAATTATATTAGGTACAATGGAGTCTATTCATACTCAAGTTATGTAAGGTTTGATGGATGCTATTCATAACCAAGTTAAGGTGCACTGGGGTCTATTCATACCCAAGTTAAGGAACATTGGGGTCTATTCATACCCAAGTTATGCACTGTATAATGAGGGGTTTTGCATGAGGGGCATTTCCATTCAAATGCTTTACCTTATGGCTTCCTCAGGAATACCATCAACGTTTCCATCTGGAGTGGAAATGTGTGCCTGTATAGATATAAAAATCAAAATTAGATTCCAGAATACCAAAACACCGCTACAAAAGAAAGTCTGATTGCTGCACATACCAAATGCTTGTATGACACATGTAGTAATGATTTTGTTATATTAGAGTCTAATAGGGAACTGTTTTGTTTTGTATTTTCAATAATAATAATAATAATAATAATAACAATGATAAATGTCAGCAACAAAGCATAATCTCCAACTTATCTCAGTTACCCATGTACCACTCCCCTTATTTTACATAACTTTGTGTATATATGAACAGCTTCTCATCCCCAAGCTCTGATACCAAGTCAAAGACTGAAATTGTAAAACCACCCAGAACATCTCCAGATGGTTAGGACCAAATCATATCCAAACATTGGAAGTCACCAAATAATATCTAAAATTTGAAGTCTCTAACTGAACCATCTAGGAAATCTTTTGCAAAATTATATACATCTGAATTGACATCGTCACATAACCCTCACTCTTTACCTTTAAAAGCACTAGTATATTAATTGTCTATGTATTAGTAAAGTACTTTAAGGCCATCCATCAAATATATGTACAAGAGATATAAAATGTACTTTCACATGCATAAATACACAAACATCACCATTCCCCCTTATTTGACTGACGTCTCATAGCATCATTTTGTCTAAAATCACAAGAAACACTACATATACAAATGTAACAGACACTTAATGTACTGTCAGTTGTACTTGGATGAGCATGATTTTAATCTAATCTGGTGAATCAGCCTTTCTTTTCACCTATGTGACTCCAGAAGTCCTTTAACCTGAATTCAGGCAGATTAGTCTTTCTTTTCACCTTTGCAACTCCAAAATTCTTATCTGAATTCATGAGGCATGTGTAATATACACATATTCTACCTTCAACAAATGTGGCATTGGGCTCAAATTCTAACAACGGACTTGTTGCCAACAAAGGAGTTTAATGTTTTGTCCATTAAAAGACAGCAAAATATTTGTTAAATAATCCAATTGTATATTCATAGTATAGATATAAGTGTATTTAATTTTTTCTCAACTTCTTGTTATTTGTGTTATCAACAAATAATAGCCTCCAGTGTCTGCTAGAAGTCCAGTATAAGTATTAGAGTCCAAAGCTTTATTCAGTCAGTGGAAGAATCGGTGTACTTAGGCTACTTCTGCCTCTTTTACAAGGCCTTTTGATGGTGTACTGCTGAAAAGAAAGGCTGAGTTTAATTTTCTATACAATTAAAATTTCCTGTACTTTGTATCTTCACCCATAGTTGATGGCACATCAATATCATTTGTCCCAATATTGAACGGCCTTCATGTTAGGATACCTTCTGTCAAATTCAAACACTTTAACTGTTCACCTCTTTCTAGTCATGTGGCCATATTTAATGGCACCATTTACATAAATCTGAATGGGCTATATATGTTTGAGATTAAGTTGTTTCAAGGATTTCTAGCAGTTGTTGTATTTGATGACAGATCAGCATAAAAATATAAAATTAAAAGCATGTAATGCTGGATTGCTTTATGTCCAACTTAGACAAATTCTATTCAGCAGTTTCAAGAAAAAGTTCTTAAAACTTGACCTATTTTTTTTTACTAATGGCAGACATAATTGATGGCAGATCAGCATCACCTGTGAAAAAAATCTCAAACACTTGTGAGGATGCTTTTGGTAAAATTCGGAAAAGCAGTTTTGGAGAACAATTTATTGAAAGGTCTTTATATTTATTTATAATGGTGGTCTTATTCAAACTGGCATCATCTGTACAAAACTGACAGACTTTTTTGGTGAAGATGCTATGTCAAATGTTGTTAAATTCTGTGAGAATTCATTTAATTTCTAATTTTAGTAACAGTACTGATGCTAGATCAGCATTATTTGTACAAACCTCAAAACTTTTTACTCCAGATTCTAACAATTTGGTGAAATTCTGTTAAATACCTTTTCAGAAAAAGATTTTTAATGGGAAATTTGATTTTCCTATCTGCAGCCGTCTTGGACATCAGGCTAGCATCATTTTAAAATCAGTGGATACTTAGGGTTAAATATGCTCAGATTCTGGACAATGTTTTAGCACTGGCACAGTGGCATCATTTGAAAAATTTTAAACACACTTGATGTAAGTGCTTTTGGTCATATTTGGTCAAATTGTGACATTGTTTAGCTTTTTTATCCTCTTTAGAAATGGCAGCCATATCTGATGGCAGATTAGCATCATTTGTAAAAATCTAAGACTTCTATATAATGATATTTTCTGCAAAATCCAGTCAAATTCTGTTGAGCACACTTTAAGAAATAATTATATATTTTTAGTAATGGCAACTTGAAAGCCCTTCACACCAGGATGCTCTCTGCCAAGTTTGGCTGAAACTGGTCAAGTTGTCTTTGAGAAGTTGCAAATAGCAAATGTGACTGATGTATAACCAATGATGAATAATGGATGCAGGGCCATACCAAATGCACACTTAGCCTAATGGCCAAGTGAGCTAAAAATAAACTTTTTGTGCCACTAATGAAACTCTTCCGCATGAAATAAAATGCATATACTTCAGTAACATAATACTATTTGTGATGCTGCTGAGCAAACCATAATTATCATCTGACAAAGTTTAGTTTTGGCCCAACTCTTTTGTAGGCGGGTGCTGTACCCTGTAATTTCTGTGATGCGCTGCCCCTCCTTGGGGACTACTGTGTTTTAAGTCTTCTTGGCTTTTATATAAGGCATATGAAACATTCTACAAGTGCACATTCTGGAGCATCTTGGCATCATTTACCCATAGTTTTAATATGCAGTGCAAGCATTGTCCTAAATGCACCAGTAAGGTCCATAAATATGCCTCATCATGTAAAGAAGGTACCCACACATGAGACTTAACTGTGCTTAAATGTTCTCTTAGGCAATCAGTACACTGCCTTGACTGACTGGCGACACAGGGACAACACTACCATAATACCTGCTTATAAGACAAGTCCAACAACAAACTACACAAACCAAGATCTGCTGTCGCATAATGCGCCTGCAGATCTGAATCTATGCAGTTTGTTAGGAGTAATCAGCATAATAAACAACACACACCCTGATCTGCAGATGCATTATGCCTTGACAGATCAGGATCTTTGTTGTTTGCAGTTTAACTCAACTTAGAAGCTAGTATAGATGGAGGAATCTTGTATTTCTTAATGTTGGCTGAAATGTTGCAAATATCTCTAACCAGCAATATGTCAATTTGTCACAGTAAGGACACATTGTTATGTATGTTTAATTTAATTGTTTACTTGTTAGTTTAAAAAAAAATGTTTTATTTCATTACATGCTATTGTAATGTAACAGTGTATGCTGGACTTGACCTTGTTCAAAACTGAGTTCATTTCTGTTTGACCTAACCGACTTGTTATTTTCTTTATTTCATTTATGTCAACAACTAATACACAATTAAATTATTCTCTATGTGTATGAGCTTAATATCAGGATTATTATTCTGGGAAACAAGTAAATATGTTGATTTGGGTCAGGATTTTGGAGAGTCCTAAGTGAATTTTACAGGTTAATGTGTTTTAAGTAAACAAGGCTCATTAGATCATTCTAGAAGGTTATTTTCCATTACAGACCTGGCAACCCTGACGAGTCCGTCTCAGTAAGGCAGTTGATTTTTTTCCGTAAGTTTGACCAGTTTTCAGTAAGGTGTAGAAAAAAAAATATCATAAACTGCTATTGTAAAGCTCAAAAGCGTAATTAAAAGTTTGGTATTTGAAACATGCAGCGAATAATAAACATTATGTTCAACTGAAAAGTTTGTAAAGTAAGTGTAGACTTTATTTACCACTAGTACAGTTGCACAAGCTCAAGTTCCAAACCCTATGCAGCTAAATGGTTTGTTGCTATCTCTCAACCTGATGTAATTCTTATCTTTTTCCACTTCACATGATGATGGCAATCAGATCTCCCGCCACGAGTCAGGCTCAAATTGGCATGTGATGTCCAATAAACGTAATTGTGCCCCTTCCAGCAATATTGTAAGTTCTTTTTTCACAAGAATCTGATTATTCCTTTTTATTCTTCGGTGTTGATTATTAACACTTTTCAAGAGGCTTATTTTTCCTTTTGTCTTAAGGTGGCGCTCTACAGTTTTGTATTTAGCATAGGGTTAGAATTTTAAAGAAAAAGAATTTCCCCGGGTTTCCTCACTAGTTATACTGGCTATTTAAAAAAGACTTTGTATATCTTAGGTATTGTTCAAAGAACCTTTTAATTCCCTTTATTTTGGTGTATGATTGATGGGTGTAATATGGGTTATAGAGTATACAGCTTGGCCTTACTCCAGATGTGCACCTTTCAAAAGAGTGCTAGCTCCACTTGCTCATTTTCACTTCCCGAACTTCAGAGGTAAATTGTAAAAAAAAGAGCCGATAACTTTTTTTGCATTTTATACATTTGGTAATTCATTCATTGCACTTTCAGAAGCTGGTATTGTCTAGTCTGGCAAAATTCATTTTCCCTATTTTAATAGCTGCCAAGAATAGTGCACTTTAGACAAATTCAGGTTGAGTTTTGGAGCACAAGGGAGCAGTCATTTTAGTTAGCAGTGTGCTAAGATCATTTACAATTTCCAAAAGTACAATATCCAAAGAAATGTCAGCCACATTACATGAAAGTAGCATAGAGGTATGCCAACATTCTCACCACTCTGCATGTTTTAAATGCAAACAACTTCACCTTACATACATCACTCTCTCAAAAGTACATAATAACTGGTGAGCGCCACCTTAAAGAGCATATAGGTATTATTATTGTATGATTTAATTTTGATTGTATGGCTGAAATATTTAAGTCGCAAGCATCAAAACAGTCCTTTTGAATAACTGTCCTGTATTTCCCCCCTCAGAACAGCATTTATTAGAGTCAGAGTCTTAAACAGGTACAGCCCCCCCCCACCTTATGATAAAAAGTGAGCTATTTTAAAACTGCGCATTGCATTTTGTCAACATAGCAACCAGTGTTATGCTGAAAGACAGGAACATGAAACTAGCCATATTTATTCCTGAGATGTCAACAATAAATTTTACAGTTTGAAAAGGGATGAAACAGGTGAGGTTCATAAAGGTCAAAGGTCAAAGGGTGAAATATTAACTTATTGTTTAATATGGAAGAAAGCAAATTTGCTTTGTCATCATTTATTTTTTAATATCATTGCAAATAAATGAAAAGAAACATTTTCACTATATATTTCTTTTACTTAATGCAACAGTTTTCAATTTAAGTTGACTTTATTCCTATATTCTAAGACTTCTAATTTCCCCATAATTAAGGTCACTACTCACACAAACATGCCTCATGGCAAATTATGTAAGCTAGAGCAAAATAAGCATAATTAGCTTATTTTCATGAATAAAATCAATGTTAATGTACCATTTTATTCAGAACATCATACATAATAATATGAAAATAAGAAAAATAATTGCATAAATTTTTATATTTGTTTTAAGGTGGCGCTCTACAGTTTTGTATTTAGCATAGGGTTAGAATTTTAAAGAAAAAGAATTTCCCCGGGTTTCCTCACTAGTTATACTGGCTATTTAAAAAAGACTTTGTATATCTTAGGTATTGTTCAAAGAACCTTTAATTCCCTTTATTTTGGTGTATGATTGATGGGTGTAATATGGGTTATAGAGTATACAGCTTGGCCTTACTACAGATGTGCACCTTTCAAAAGAGTGCTAGCTCCACTTGCTCATTTTCACTTCCCGAACTTCAGAGGTAAATTGTAAAAAAAAGAGCCGATAACTTTTTTTGCATTTTATATATTTGGTAATTCATTCATTGCACTTTCAGAAGCTGGTATTGTCTAGTCTGGCAAAATTCATTTTCCCTATTTTAATAGCTGCCAAGGATAGTGTACTTTAGACAAATTCAGGTTGAGTTTTGGAGCACAAGGGAGCAGTCATTTTAGTTAGCAGTGTGCTAAGATCATTTACAATTTCCAAAAGTACAATATCCAAAGAAATGTCAGCCACATTACATGAAAGTAGCATAGAGGTATGCCAACATTCTCACCACTCTGCATGTTTTAAATGCAAACAACTTCACCTTACATACATCACTCTCTCAAAAGTACATAATAACTGGTGAGCGCCACCTAAATGGTTTGTTGCTATCTCTCAACCTGATGTAATTCTTATCTTTTTCCACTTCACATGATGATGGCAATCAGATCTCCCGCCACGAGACAGGCTCAAATTGGCATGTGATGTCCAATAAACGTAATTGTGCCCCTTCCAGCAATATTGTAAGTTCTTTTTTCACAAGAATCTGATTATTCCTTTTTATTCTTCGGTGTTGATTATTAACACTTTTCAAGAGGCTTATTTTTCCTTTTGTCTTAAACGTGCATCTCTTGGTGGACACCATTTAAAAAAATTCTAAAATCAACAGTTTGATCATGAAGATGCTTCTCATGAACAAATAAGTGCAGTTTAAAGCGTCTGAGGTGCTGCTGTAAAGTTAGTCTGGTTCCCTGACTAATTTCACTAATTCTAATATGAAAACCAGATCCAAAACAAGCACGGATGAACAAATTTTCCAGATTTTTCGGCATAGATCATTTTCCTGTAGTTTTTGCTTTTATGCTGTTAAGTCCGTATTTTAAGGGTAATTCTCGTAAGACTTATGACAAAATCATAAGGGTTGGCAGGTCTGCCATCAGGTAATGTTTTCTGTTAGAAAATGCTAATTGCGACATGAGGTCAAGTAGAGAACTATATAATCATGTGATTGTGAGAATTTAGTCTGTCATGCTTTAACATCTAGCACCTTCAAGTTGTATTATGTTGTGACCAGTTTGGGCTGAACTTTATTTTCTTCAAATTATTGAATTCAAGTGAATATTTTCTCTGGAAATACAAAAGTACTTCTGAAAAAATTCTTGGATAAAGACATTCACTGGAATTTATAATATATTCAAACCTGGAATTATATTACTGTGATTCAACAAAAGACTGTTAAGACATCAGCACTCCATAAGCTTTAACAGACACGTCATCACCTTCAGTGTTGGATCTCATCAGGACTTTTACTTAATTTTATTCAGGACTTTAAATTACTATGACTTGTGCAGTTAATTCTTGGATTATTTGGGATTTAATTTGCAATACTGTAAGTTCTTTTTTCTCATTTTCACTATGTATTCAGGGAAATAAATTATTGGTTAATTTTACAAAGTTTGTTGTCTTCACTCTTTTCTGTTACTTATTTTAAGAGCACAGACTCGTAACGACATCAATAACTTCAAATCCAACATTTATATTGAAATCAGACAACTTGATAAGAGATATCTAACATTCACTCGATCCAGTAAAATAATAAATTACATGAGTACCTGTACTTGAGATTCTGAATGTAACTGTACTGCCTGTTCTTCAGTGTCACTATAATCATGTGATAAGACTGGTATCACAGTGTTCTTTTCATCAGAATAGTCAGAATTGTTGCTACTTGTCTTTGATGCTTTGGGCTTTGGACTACTAGTAGATTCCCTTGATTTACTTGCAGACCTTCCCCCAGCCTTTTGGAACTTCTTCAACTATGAAAAGACAAAACGTTGATTTATCAACCATTAAGGATCTAGTATTATTGTTGTATAAGGCAGACAGTCTATAACTATATATTTGCAGTTCTGAACTACTTACAGATATTTAACTTCCACATACACAATATATTGTTCTATCTCCTGTAAGAGACTATCCTATGCATCCAAAATAGGGAGAAGTCAATCTCCCTAAAGGCAGAGCAGAGTTCAGAAAGACTTTGATGAATGTTTATAATGTTATCAAAATCATGTATTGTAGTTTATAATAATAATAATAATAATAATAATAATAATAATAGTTGGATCTAGTAGCAATGGATGCATCCCAAAAGAAACCACTCTCTACAATTTGGGGGCCCCAAGTGGCCGAGTGGTCTAAAGCGCTCTCCGTTACAGATCACTGCCGTCTCACCTCTGTCTGCGTGGGTTCAAGTCTAAGATGTGGCGAACATGGATATGTGAGAAAGCTTGCAAGTAGCTTCTCGTGGGTCGGTGGTTCTTTCTGTGGATTTCCCGGTTTCTTCCTCCACCATTAATACTGGCCGCCATGTATAGCCTATCGTGTGCTGAAAAATGGCGTTAAGCCCCACAACAACAACAACAACAACAACAACTACAATTTGAATGGAAGGACTTTCAATAGAAGAACTACTGTAGCAAAACCCTAAGTATGAAAAGACAGGCAATCAGGGGCTACAATTCTTCTAAATGATAACATGAAATGCACCAAAAATCCAACTCATTCAAGGTCTCATCAAAATAAGGTGCATCATAACTTTGACTTAAAAGCAATATTCCTATGTGAAGTTATGCCATAAAATGTAAAATTACATGTTGGTGCATCAGCAATCAGAGACTATAGCTCTCCTAAATGACAATGTAAAATACCTGAAATTGAATATTTAAAGTCTAACCGCTCTAAAGCTGACTGGTTGAAATCCAAAAATACTAAGAGAGCCCTAAAAAAAATGAAAGCAAATTTGGACCATGACTCATGTAAATGCTGCTCTGGAATGCTGGAAAATTAAATGCCCTGCAGTTTCATACTTTACATAAGGTTAGGAATTTAAAGAAAAGGAATTTCAAATGTTTTCGTCACTAGTTACATCCTGGCTATTTAAAAAGACTTGTATATCTTACATAATGTTTAAACAACTATTAGTTACCTTTAGTTTCCTGCACAATTAATGGGCTAGAAGAGAGTTGGATTACCAGAATAAGAATTTATTTCTTTGCCCTAATTCTAGCAGAAACATACAGAATTAGACGAAGTCAGCAAAGCAAAACAAATGTGGGTCACAGTCACTTATATATATATATAAAATTGGAAATAGGACTTACAGTTTGTGAATATAATCCAAAATTTAATCCTAGGATTGAAAAATATAAGTCCTATCACTAAACAGTTCTAATAGAATCCAGGTTCAAATCTTGATGAAATTCCAATATGGAGGCGATGACATCAGATGATGTCAGTACTGATGGTAACAGATCCTCGACTGAATCACAGTTTATGTTTCCGCATAGAATTCCAGAATGAATTTCCACTGAATTTCTTTGTCCCAAAACTTTTTATAAAAAAGAGGTATACTTGTTTAGTTTTCCAGAGAATAAATTATTAAATTCCAAAAAACAGATGAACTTCAAAACAATCTGGCAACAACAATAAAAACCTCTTGAGCCCTCAAGGTTTAAAATACAACTGACTAAATCTACTAGACAGCGTCTGTTTAAAGCCCCAATTTTAGATCACATGGTAGCTCACGTGATAGGCTATGTGATTTACTAATTTGAACAGCGCAACAAAAAAAATGCCATTTATCACGTACGCAAGAACAGCTCTATCTAAAAATCAAATTCTCATACTGAAAATATATTAAAAAAAGAAAGGCTGTTTACAGTTCAGCTAACATGTGGGCTGAAATGACCTTGGCAATAGCCAATCGTTTTCGTATAGTGTTTACAAAATCTATGAACCAAAGTGAGCTAAAAATAGTGCTGAAGAAATATTTTTACGTTCTAAACAAATTGAACTTACTAAAAAAAAATCAAATCCCGTGAAAATAATCATTACAATAAAATGTAATGAAACAAAAATAAAATAAAAAGGAATTTTAAAACTAACACACAAACAATTTAATTACAGATACGTAACAATATATATATATATATATATATATATATATATATATATATATATGTGTGTGTGTGTGTGTGTTCCCTTATTTGAATTATGCCCTCTATTTCCCAGTATTCATAATTGCATTTAACATTGGATTAAAGCAATACTTTGTTTTCAAGTAAAAAAATATTGAGTTATTTTGTCAATATGACTAAAAGAGAATAGCTGAAACTACATTGTAACAAATTTGAACTGAGTAACCAGATTACATTGTTGTAATTGCAAGTTAGTTAACAATGCTTAATCAAACAGCCATAATCAGTTTTTTTTTATTTTCTAAAAATTCACAATAATGGCACTTTCAAAGATTTCTAAATGCATTTGATACAACCCTTTTGCCATGTACATGAGGGCAAATGCACGTGTTTTCAGATTGTATTGTTCATCCTCATTTCTTTGTTGCAGCTAAAACATTACCATAACTATTCATATAAAACACAGTAAAATGCATAAAATTATAGACATGGCACCTTTGAAGTCGGTACATGAACTAAACCCTTCTTTCCAACCAAATCAATATAGATGTGAGTGCAACTATTTTTAGAAGGATGGGTTTTCGTAATGTAACCACTCACTTTATATAGCTTTATTACAATAGTCCATTGATAGGATTGCAAATATATGGTTTATTTATTTGTCTATGTACTCAAAGTAATTTTAGGCATTGGTTAAATAGCATCTGCTTTGCTGCTTCTTTCCATATTTTCACAAATACGAATCAAGTCAGGAAACAGCTTTGACCTTAAAGCGCTTTTCACGAATTCCACAACATAGCACTGTCCCATATCTGACCTAAATAACTGCATTTTAAAGTTAAATCTTAAATAACATACTACCTAGGCTTTGCTTTCTATGAATTGTGTATTTTTCTGAATATATTTACCCAATGGTTTATGAAAAGAGACAATATAATAAGCGATGTCCGCCATTCTTTCCTGGTTAGGCCTGGTTCACTTACAGTTTCAAACTAATTTTACGACAAAATAGTGTACAATAGGCAAATAAAATATCGATCGCCGATTCAGTTCTTAAAACACAAATTGCTATTTGCATACTATTGTTAAAGTTTCGAAACACAAGTTTATGTGTTTTTATCATCAAAGGATAACATGCGGAAATCGGGCAGTGATAGTTGCTAACTTACTTGAGAAAGGGTTAATGGTCAATCAGCTACCAAAACACATGCCTGTGAATGTGCAAGAGTTTGTCAGTGTAATGGATATCAAAACTAGGCCTAGCTATTGATGGCTTGATGAATACATTTCGCTACAACACAACACTAGAACTAACCTGGCTAAGGCGAAGGGGCATCTCAAAAAGTGTGGTCACTCAATGTACCTCTAAAACAAAATCACAGGGCAAAGTCATTCTCACTTTCCAAATAGAAGAAGGTGAAGATTACATTTTTTAGGTGACTTGGTCGCCCACTTTGCTGGTAGCGTGACCCCTGGCTTAGAATGATTTATGATGAATAAAATGGGAGTATGTATTCTTCCAACAAATAAACTACAAATGTATATATATATGTGTGTGTGTGTGTGTGTGTCCAGTGTATTAATACTTGAAAGTATTATGTTCAGATGGAGAGATATTATTCAATATATTTTGGACATATGACTTTAAAAAAGCACATTATAAACAATACACTGTAATTAATTTTAACTGACAGGAGTACCTAAATTACAATATTGCAATTACAATTAGGTAAAAATACAATCAAATGCCACTTAAATAAGTTATTTATTTATGTGTTTTGTTTTTTTCTAAAACTTCTCTGGAAAATGGCACTCAAATGTTTCTAAACTAGATTGAAACAACCCTTATAACTTGTACATGGTAGCACATGCACAGGTGTCTTCACACCATAGTGTACTACACTTCATCCATTCAAACCTCAGTGGTCATTTACGTTGCAGATGAGTAACCTGAACTTTACAATGTACATGTTTAGTGTGTTAATTCAAAATTAAATGTGTATCTTTTGGGGAAATTTTCAAAAGAAGACAAATTAAATTATTTATACCTATCTGTAATTCCAATGACATAATCTAGGGATCTCTATGAATCAGAATTATAATGTGTTCATGCAATGTCATATCACCAAAATAAATGGTATAGAGGCCAAGGTCACATAAACTTTATGGGACCACATAATAACATTACAATTGTGACATCTGATTTTATAATAAAATAATTATATAATAAAAAAACAACGGCAGCTATTCATTGCGACATGAATGCCATGTGGGTGCATTTAACTTGGGAAACTGATATTTTTAATATGACCATGCAGTTTCTAACTTCTGTACAGCAACCTATTTGCCAGATTACAAATTTATGCTTTTAATATTTGTAGATGAACTTATGAAAACATCTTGCACTTGTTACATATTATATGTTTGCCATTTATTTTTATTTTGACACAAATGAGTCATGTAAGAAAACATCCTGACTTGACAATGCTTTTCAAATTCCTTAACTTATCATTGTCTCATACATTTCTGATCTACAAGAAGTATATTTTTAAGCTAAATCTTCCATCAGATACTTTGCTTTCTGTGAATGGTATATTTTCCTTTATTTATGTTCCCAGTGAAATGGAGAGCATAAACAAGATGTACTTCCTAGACAGATCAATGTCCACCATTATTATCCCTTGACAGGTTTACTTACCATTTCAGATTGATTTTATAAAGAAAATATTGCAAGCTCTGCAGTTAAAAGGTTCAATAAAAAATATTTTGATTTGTGCTTTCACAAATTCATTTCTTAAAACAAGTTGTTCTTTACAAATTGATGTTTCATGTTTCAAAACACAAGCTGGTATGTTTTCATTATTATATAATAACTTGAGAAAATTACAGAGTGATAACAAATGATAACTTGCAGAGGAAAGGGTAATAGTCAAACACCTGCTGGTATATCTGCAAAAGTTTGTTTTGTGAGTGCAACTGATATCAACACATGGATGAAATACATTTCGCCTTAGTCTTGCCACAACAAAATACTCAGGTGGGTTAAGGGTGTATTACAAAAGCAGTAAACTACTGTCACTCAGTTTATATCTAAAAAAAAGCACAGGACAAAGTCATATTAATAACAGAAGAAGGTGAAGCTAACCTTTTTTGGTGACTCAGTCACCCTCTTCACCTGGTAGCATGACCCATGTATGGGTACAGCTGGACCAAAGGCATATATGGTCCAGAGCTAGTTCTACAATATAATAAATGTCAACCCTTCAACCAGCAAGTTGTTGTC
>JAECUM010024932.1:0-38982 GCA_016617855.1 Megalonaias nervosa | reverse complement strand
GCAAAAAATCCATGTATACTAGCAAAAGTGAATGAGAGAAAGGCGAAAGTGAGCCGCACTCACGCACTTATCAAAAATAGAGGATAACTCTAAGCAATAACTCCTAAAAATCTGATAAATAGAGCCCAAACAAAAGGAACCAAACACAAAATATCCCAAATCGAACATTTAAAGAAAACTCATAGAAGACATCCGGGCACAGGTCACAAAACATTTAAAAACTGATTTAGGGGAGTAAGGGAAGGAAACCCCGACCAAACAGGCTAATACCTGAAGGAGGAGAGACGGAACTGAAACCCTAAGACTTCACAAAAACTTGGATATTTAGATAATCAAATCAGAGAAAACTCAAACAAAATATGTCCTTTCAAATAATACAACAAAAAAAAAAAGCCTTCAGGTATTTTGGACGTTTTTTTTTCTGAGGGGACACCTCTAAAGATCTAACCAGCCATGTATACTGGGAAGGACTTAGTGGTGTCCACAAAAACATAGGTCAAGTAGAAGATATGTAACAATATACCAACAGAAGAACTTTCAAGAGGGAATGGACTATTTCAAACAGCTAAAGGGTTAGTAATTTCTTTGCTGAAGACAGAAGTGTAGAAACAAAAAAGAAAATTGGCAGAGGAGGAGAAACATAAGGGACAATACAATATGTTCAGTGGCAACAGCAACAATATCAGAAGCCTGTACCT
Source organism: Megalonaias nervosa (assembly GCA_016617855.1). Lineage (NCBI taxonomy): Eukaryota > Metazoa > Mollusca > Bivalvia > Unionida > Unionidae > Megalonaias > Megalonaias nervosa. Next base: position 38,284 of record JAECUM010024932.1, on the reverse strand, counting down.
CTCACATTCCACCAATGAATGACTGGTAAAGGGAGGCCATACCATCGTCATATTTCCCTCCCGACATCCTTTAATCCTTGCGATGGGTATCAACGGAGTAGAAGATTCCAAATGGAGAGTGGCGACTGAAAAAGGAAGCAACCAATGGCCCTTTTTAGGGCCATCTAAATCTCTTCGAAAGAGAGATACCAATAAAAAAAAAATCGTTGTCACTCCAGGGCTCGAAATTAACACTAAATCGCTATCCCGCGGTTAGTGATTTTGCTGGTGGATCAGTAATTCCAGCAGCTGGGGCAGTGAAAATTACCGCCGGTCACCTATCACAACAGTTAAGTGATCGTGAGTCGCCATATCCTTTAACGGTTAAATGATCTGTTTATTTGTTTTACTGAGTACCTAGCAACAACCTGCGATTGACAAGGTAAAATAATTTTTCGTGGCACAAACGGACAGGTGTTAAGCCACTCATGCACTGATCAAGTAAATTAGTGTAATTATTGTCAAAGCAGTCTTCAATCACGCGGAACTAGCCTGGTGTATTGCCAAGCAATGATTTCATTACTCATAATGATAAAACGTGTAGGTTCTCGAGCTAAAACTGACCAATCGGAAAAGGTCGCGTTCTTCTACTTAACGAATAATGCAGTTATACCTAACAACGTGTTTTAATATTTATAACCGTTGTTGAGAAACATGCAATACCTCGTGTGGTGACAAATGTGAACATGTGGAAGTATTTGCAGGGTGCCAGAAATGCTGGGAAGATGAACACAAATGGCTAAAGTACGACCCAGAAGAGACTGTAATGTTTGCACTTTCTGCACTGAGTATTGGAGAAAAAATATGAATGTATGTGGGGTACATCCTTCTTGAGTCTTGTTGGTGAAATACAAATTTCATTGTTTTGAGATAATGATAATGGATAATAAATGTTGAATTGGAAACTAAAATGGCCTCTGCTTGATTTTAGCAGGATCAGTGAAATTTAGGCAGGATTAGTAAATAATTATTTTGGAGATCCTGTGGGTTGGTAAAAAAAAAAATCAAGAACTGCTATTCTATCTGTTGTCTGTCTGTCTGTTTGCGTCTAAGTTTAAAACCCAACTTAACCGTACAAAAACCCATAAACACTACATACCCTTGCCTAGCTTGCGTGTGATAGTATGTGCACATTATTCCTTCTTTTTACATCTTACACCCCCTTATGTACGATAGTGTGTTTGTGTGCTTAAACATATAAACATCTATGTATTGGTTGCTATATACTGCGTGTTGTGTAGTATAGTGCTTGGTTTGGATAATACGCATAAGTGGTTTGCTAGATAGTAATCAAAAAGGGTTAGTTGGATGGTCTATAAAAAAAAATTGGGTGGTGGATAGTACTCAAAAAGACCCAAAATGTAGAGTGTTGGATAGTAGATTAAAAAATGGTGTGTTGGATGGTATACCCAAAGATGGGTGATTGATAGTCCTCATAAATGTGGTGTGTTGGATAAAAAGCGATTGCTGGATTGTAGCGTGCGTGTTGGATAGTCTGTCTAACACTTGGTGCTGGATAGTTGGGTTGGTGTTGGACATTATTTCAAAACCTGGCTACCTATACCGAGCTTACACAGAAATTCTCTTGACGTGCGGAAAAATGTAAAGAACTCACATTAGGTTACCTCCGTGGTATGGAAAACTGACGCGTTAGACAAGTTCAACAGCACAGAGTGAACAGAAGTTTATAATCCTCACAATGCTGGATTTAACGAATGTCGAAAGAAAGTAAAACAGTTTAGAAATTATATATAGTTTGCATTGGGACATGTACTTGCATGACAAGTATCTGTTAAATGAAGTCGATATGCGCCAGAAACTGAATTGAAAATGTACCATATTTCATTTGTGATGGCTAATGCTAACGATTACAAAACAAACATCGAAGAAGCCAGACTTTACATTTGTTATGTGGCTGTGGAGTTGTTATTGAAAGCAGGAAACGATACCAGTCAAACTTTGAGCAGAATGACAACTAAGAATCCTCAAAGACGTATGGAAGTGACAACCTTCACCATTGCCTATGGACCCCGATCCAAGATCGAAGATCGTGTTTTCCAGGGACAGCTACCGAAACGTTTTGTTCACTGGTATTATTAGTAATGCAGCTCTAAACGGGCACATCGATCAAACTCCTTTCCAACACTTCGATGTGTCTAAGATATAAATTGCCTAAGATGGTCATACATTGTGTACCAGACCATTTGAACCTAACTTTGTCCTGAAAAAGTACACGAGACCTTGCTTGACATTGTTTGAAACGTCTGGACAGTTAGGTACCAAGATCATATGCGGTATTTCGAACGAGGATGAACGCTTCTATCCAGAACAACCTCAACAATACACATGACAAATGAAGAAGAGAGAGCCATAATGTCTAAATAGCCAAAACAAGAACATCGAGTCTCCTGTTTTGTTCGTGCTTGGCTAAAACAATCACGAATCTGACCAGAAAATATTACTGTGGATGTTAAATCGACCATCCTACTCAGAAACAACACGACATATATTTGATGGTGAGTCAAGAAGAAAAGTTGGAAGAATATGTGGAAAAGGCATGGAGTCTTATCTCAGAAGAAAAGAGTTTGAGAAAGAAGTATAAAGATTTCCGTGACCATTCCTTACCTCCACTGACGTCTCTGGACACGACGCATGGAAGCTCTCTTTCAACAGAGTACAGAGACTACCCGTATGTTCAACGACTTACTTGACAAAACTTTTCAAGGAAAATGTCAGGTGTGAACTAAAGACTTATCATTACCTGTGAGAAAAGGATGCTAGAAAACTGCATTACTTTCAGACTCACAGTTCGTACACAGCTTGTTGGGATCCTATGGTGTGTAATAAAGATATCCATAAAGACGTTCAAGTCTATATTATCAGCAAAGATGACTGTCATCGATCATGAACCTACCGGGTTAACCTTCTAGTTTCCAAACGACCACAGTGTGGATTATTTGATTCTTATGGATTACCTCTGGTGGAAGATGACATGATTGGCTTTATTGAGAATAAATGCTGTCTTGACTCAATTTAATATTGTAAGATTACAAGGATCAGATTCCACTGTGTGTGGACAATATTGTGTGTGTATTAGTCATCTACGTAGTCATGGATTTCCCTTGGAACATTTAGTGACTTGTTTTGATGGTGAGCATTCAAAAAACGATGATAAAATCGATGATAGTTGTGTGACCATTATTTCTATCTCTTTTCTTTTGCTCAGAAATGTATTGCAAACTGACAGTGTCTAAGATCATTCTAAGTCAAGTTTGACTTCGCAACGTTATCAACCCTGCAAGTATGTTCATGTTAAAAATGTGTCAGCTTGTATTCCTGTTTTGAATTAGAGAAGCTTGTTCTTATTGTTCAACATGTTGTATTGTCTTTTTTGTTATTATTGTTGTTGTTGTTGAAAATTGTATTGACATGATCTTTTCCATTCTCTCGATCGATCTTTGTATAAAAACAGAATGTGTTCTTTCACGTCAGCGTATCGAATAGGAAGGATGTTTTGCTTCATGTTCGTGCATCTCCCATATCAAGCGGTGCGTCTATATTTCTTTCCAGAAAAGGGAACAGGGATTGACCATTAGGGAACAGCGTTGCATTTGCCCACGAGCCTAACTCGGTTTAAAAGGACACCCCTGAGCCTCTAATTTTCGACAACTAGGGTACGTCTCTCAACTAAGTCACAAAACACTGGAAAATACAATATAACCGTGACAAATATCTAAAGTAAAACTAACAAAAATTCTGATCCAGATCTACATAACCAAACAACTATTCTATGCTAACACACTCTTTTCTATTAAAAACACCCCACCCACCCACTCCCAGAACCCTCAATGCATTAGTATCGGTGAAATGCCCCAATAAAAAAAACCCATCAAAACTATTACCCGATCAAACATCTAAGCAATTTAGGTGGTCATACGCCGAGACCATCAGATCCCGCCGCACAAGGCGGCAATATTAGACTAACTATAACGAGGAATTACTAAAGGGTGACATAAAACTGACTCCAAATTAATAAAATTATAAGATGGTCAAAATCCAATACTGCCAGGCCCAAGAGCACAAGGAAGTAAAATTCCACCATTTCCACATGATTAAGCAGATAGACCAATATGTTATCATGATCCAAACTACCACAAAAATCAGAGGATATAATGTGGTTTAAAACCGACATGTGCGACTGGTTAATGTACGCATGGCGTACTGAGTTTCTCGTTGGTGGGCAACTTTTCAGCGCCTACCGACACTTCACTGTATGCTCTGTGTACTACTCAGTTGGATATACGGTAGTGGCTAGGGAGAAAGATCGTCTAGGGCCGCGTCCAGTCGCCTCAGGTTAGTTCCTATTTGACCAGGGATCGTTGGTTCGAAAGATGTTACCTTGCACTTATTTTCCAAGATACACGGTCTGTGCTTTAGGCGATTTGTTATCGAGAAAAGAGATAAGAGTGACATAGTATCTGGTCATGATTACATATGCACAGACAGGAAGCCACATGTTAAAAGGTCACAATTTGAATTTTCACTATTATGAGTTACATGTAGGACATAAAGTCATATGACAAAGTCAAACTTTGAATTTTGTAATATTTCAGTTTTTTTTTTTTATATGAACGACACAATTTACTTAACTGTACCTTCTTCACTGAAATATTAACACAATAAACAAATTATAAGCCATATATTTTTAAAAAAAATATTTTCAAGATATTTTATAGCAGTTTGTAACAAAATATGAGTATACATAGTACTAAGAAAATAATCGCATTGTTGTAACTATCACTGTTAATGCAAAAGTTCATTAATGATTTAATTCAAATGATTAATACAGTCTTAGTCTGATAATTATTGATGTATTGCTGTACATCTTGTCAGTTGAATTTTCATAGCAACACCATATAAGAAAGTCAGGAATGGTCTACCTGCTTGACATATGATCATCACACAAATTCTGTAGTCACTTCTGTAGTGGACCTAGGCATTGTGGTACTCTGTTTACGACTTGGATTCCTACTATGAAGTAGGCCTAGGCAAAGTGGAACTCTCTTTACGACTTGGATTCCTACTCTGTAGTAGACCTAGGCATCGTGGTACTCTATTTATGACTTGGATTCCTACTCTGTAGTAGATCTAGGCATCGTGGTACTCTATTTATGGCTTGGATTCCTACTCTGTAGTAGATCTAGGCATCGTGGTACTCTCTTTACGACTTCGATTCCTACTATGAAGTAGACCTAGGCATCGTGGTACTCTCTTTATGACTTAGGTTTCTACTCTATAGTAGACCTAGGCATCGTGGTACTCTCTTTACGACTTGGGTTCCTACTCTATAGTAGACCTAGGCATTGTGGTACTCTCTGTCTGGTTAAAATCAGATCTCCACTGTCCTACGTGAAGATCTGACGACGACCTCTTAAGCGTCATGTTCTGGTGACCTTTGAATTAGACAATGGAAATGCAACTTAAAAAAATCTGAAAGTTGATCAAATGGTTTGGTACACATTCACGCTCTTCATCCACACTGCCCGGTCTCCAAACGCGAAGATATCAGACTTCATCAGACTGGCTGATAAAAATTAGCGATAATGGTAATAACATAGGTCACCAGAACATGACCACCCAGCGGTCGCTGTCAGATTTGCGTGTATAACAGTGGAGATCTGATTTTAATCAGATTGGGTACTCTCTTAAATTCTTGGATTTCTACTGCATGCTGCTGAACTACTGTGGTAGCGGTTGCATTTTCTCTCCGAAACCAGTTTATGCAGATCCATAGGCTTGGGTGCGATGAGCCTACCAAGGTCTAAAACTCAGCATACAATCTCTCACGTACGTTGTTGGTACGTGGGTTAACCTGAACAGCTGATGTGTGTACACTGCATATAAATGGTGAAAACATAGGTAGTGCTCTTCGGATTGTTAGAGGACGATGACCCAGATCTGTTCTCTCTTCCTCCTCCTCCCCCTCCCCATCTCTCTCTCTCTCAATCCGTCTAAATGACAAAGCAACATAGAAAGGTGTCGAAATAGTTCACAAGTCCTTCAGCCTCTGGTGGTCCATCTGGAATGATGGTTCGGATGTGAGCTATAATCATCTCCGGCAGTTGGTATATTGGTAAAACGCTAAGGAATCAAGATGGCTGCAAAATAAGCGGACATCTGGATAATTCAGTCAGTGGCTAGCTAATGGAAGATTCTTGTAACTGTGTGAATTTTGCAGATGTCTTTGAATTTGTAGGTGTCATTGTGATACATAGCAATATTAAATAAATGGAATGGCATGTTTGAGGATGCCCGTACTTGAATACATCTGATACGGACATAGCTGATTCTGTTAGATAACTGTGTCAGGCAAAATTGGTCAAAGGAGTAATGTTCTGGCCTTGTTTATCGAAATGCCAAGGGTTGAAAAGTTGCAGAAACAACGTATGTACTTGCTGAAATACTTGCCATAAGTTGAAACTTTGCAGAGATCGGTTATTGAGGGAAGCGGGGAAAAATATAAAACTTTTAAAGGCTGGACGGGAGTGTTTTGATAATGGCTGTTAGATAAATCTGAATTCTGAATGGACAAGTTAATCTTCAGTGTGCGTTTCCCAGGCGCAGTCTCTTGTTTTATAAATGTCTTACACCGCAAAACTAGTCAGTGTAGGTTTTTGCTTTAGGTAAAATTGTCTTGGCTCTGGGGGTAGTAATGGCATACTCCCCCGAAACGATTGTCCAAAGGACGTATAGTTGGAATTCTTTGAGAGGCACGTAACCATAGTTGTAAAGAGACGATTCTGCTAAGTCTGCTGAGTCTCAGTATAGTGTCTCAATTTCATACATTATTTTGCGTTGATATTAATCTTAAGATAACTGTTTGAATTTATTTATTAAATGCAATATTAATCATTTATGTTTAGAATGATTAGTATTAGGTTTGTCGGTTGTTATGCCGATGAATTGTTAGCTGGCAAATAATGTAGTTAGCATGAGAAGTGAATTTTGTGTAATTTATTTGTATAGGTATGATGTGAATTCTTTTAACCTATGAATCAGTTGTATTAACGTTAGAGCAGCATGGCGGTATATATGACTATTTATTTCCGTCGTATGTTTGCATGTGTCCGACATTAGTCAAGATAGTGATTAATAGTTCACACTGCAAGCGATTAATTGTCATTTAAGCGAGAGCAAGCCATGCTATCGATCAATTAGTAATGGTAACTAGGTCTATTGGAGAAATACATTAAGTTATCTGTACTATGTTAAAGTCTATTGAAAGAGAGAGTGTGTAAAAGATAGAGTACGGAAAGTAATTTTTGATCTGAAACCATATTAGCAGTTAAGTGCTTGTTGTGAAATTGATACGGTATTCTGAGGTGTAACGAGAGAGGGAAATGTGTTCAGTTCAATAGGTAGAGACCGAACAGAAATTTAGTCTGCATTTATCTTAAAAGGAAATAGTTTCCACGGCTGAACTTAAGAGAAAGGACGGCAAAAGACCCGTAAAAGAAGTTGGGCGCGAGAAAGAGGCCATTATAGGCAGCAACCCCCGAGGAAGCCAGTGGGGACAAGTCGACCCCCAACCTTGTGGCTGAGTTGAATCTGAAGAGTGACCCGCAACCAGATGCTTGCGTTAGATGGTAGAAGCATCCTAATGTTCCACACGACGTCCAAATACTGCAGATACTGTTTTCAGCACACTGTTTTCAAAGTCAGTGACGACATTAGTAACGTTGAAGTCTAGACCTCAATTTCTGCACTGATAGCCTGGAAAAGCTCGCCATATGTTGTGCGTCACTTTCTGGTGTAAATCGTAAACAGCAGTGATATTGACATTTCTGAACGGGTTCTTCACGGTGTATACCTGTTTAAAGAGTGATGGAGCCTTATCGAAAGTATCGTCTATGGAGATTGTTTCAGCTGCAGCTAAACGTCGTAGGTTGTCTTCTTTAAGCCGCTGGACCTCTGTCATAAATCAAAAATAGCTGTCGTTCATAAAGAGTTTCAGTCATCTCCACAGGAATAGTTAGATCTGGAAGTATTGCTGGAGTAGGTATCTGTGGTCTGTAGCGCCTTATTGTTCTTTTGCAGTTTTCTTCAACCAGAAACATGGCTTTGACATAATTGGAACAAGCTGATACACACTCTGCAAAAATCGCTCTGGGTGAATCATGGCTTGACAAAGCTTTCTCTCTCACGATGTTTTCGTGTTTTTTGCTAGTTTCGAAATTGTTTCCTCAGGGTCATGATTATGGAGGTGGCCTGGAATTGGATTTCGGTATTGCATGTCTGTGGACTCAATACCTCTACACCCTGTGCTGGACCTAAGTGTGTACTTCTATCATTTCTTGGTCTTAAGTAATGTATGTCTAATATACAGGTAGCCTTCAAAACAGAACTTAGGATCACCCTTGTTGCTTGTGATAACTTCCATTTTGGAATGATTTCTTTGACAAAAACCTTGGACTTTCTATTTATTTCATAGGCCTGTATTGGAAGACATGAAAAGAAAAGTCATTTGGCACAAAAAAGGTTTCATTTTATTAACATGCTTGTTTAAAACGTAATTTGAGATTGAAACGAAAAATTACTTGCATTTCCTTATCAAAGCTGACTGTTCCTGTCTATGCCTTACATAAAACTCAATGATCTCAAGGTCATATGCTTGTTGTACAATTTGCCCTTAAGACTTCAGTTGCTAAACAAATATCTTTTTTCTGTGAAGCCATCAGTTCATTGTGATAGGGATAATTAAGAATAAAAGAATATAATGATTTAATAAATTTAAAAAAAATTAAATTCAGACTGTAACTTTATGCCATGTGACTTTTTGCTATGCATGCCCAACATTCCTATGCTAATTTAAAATGTGACTTTTTGTCCTGTGACTTTCTGCCCCATGCATATTTGTGGCTTTATGCGTGCTTGTATATAAATATCACACACACACACACACACACACACACACAACAACAACAACAACAACAACAACAACTTAAAAACCCTTTATATCTCAGTGTGTGTAATAGTATGTTTGTGTATATAGTGTGTATGTATAAATACTCCATAACCTTTTCCTAATGTTGATCCTCCTATGCGCATAAAACAACAAATAAATAAGAAAAATGGATTCCATTAGTTCCGGGCGAATTCTCTGGACATGGTATTATGTATCACACTACGGATGCATTCTTTGGATAGCAGAGGCTGAGTGATGGATTGTAATAAAAAAAGGTCGATTACTGTCTTTACAGTGTGTGTTGGATATTATGTTTGATCTTTTAAAATTTTTTGGCTATATAAACATTTTAGACCAAATAGACAATTTTGACAGCATACATTTTTCAGTGTTCTATTCAGGTATGATCCCAAGAGGATCACAATGTTAAATTCCCATTCACCATCAAGAGGCATATAATGTAAACCTATGGACTAATACTATGACCCGTATGACCCCCAGTCGCCACTACTTCTATCTCACAAAATATTTTACCAAACACTCGTCTACAGAGGGTATTGTAATTCCATTATGTTGGTTACTAGCTGTGCACTTCTGCATTCTAGAGTTCAATCTTATGTGCTATGTAATGGTGCAAAATTAATAAATAATTTGTCTCGTTAAATAAATCGACCAAGGAACGTGGGTCTGGAAGAATTTGGGAGACCCGGAACGAACGATATTCGGTTTCACAGACAAGGGAGCGAGTCCCGAAATAGGCAAAAAACGATTATTTCAATCACAAACAACATGCATTGATGTAAGTGTGGAATTATTTGTTGAATTCATTCGTTTAAAATTCATACTTCAATTTTCCTTGAGTTCCGAATTTAATTGTTTGCCTTCATATGTCTTGAATGTTTTATGACTCATGCATTCTAGGATGTTATACAATATTTAATTAGTATGAATGTGTTCGGATTTAGTGGTTTGTATGTAATATAAATCACGTATTTTAAGAATTTCATGCATTACTCTGATACGAATTGTAAGAATTAATTTATCTGTCTTAAATGATGTGTATCATGTATGATAAGAATTGATTTTACTATGTATATGTCAATGAATCGCTAGTTAGCAAATAATGTAGTCAAGATAATACATGATGTCCATTAATTCATTTGTGTAATTAAGTTGTGAATTTGGCGTGTGTCAACGGATATTGCTCGGCTGGTAATTTATAGACCAATGTGGGGCCTAATAGTTATCAAAGAGGCTTAGTTATGTCATAGTTCCAGTTAGGAATGCGAGTAGACGCTAGAAAAGATATAAATTCATGTTAATAGGATTGTGTAGCAGATCAGGTTGCGAAAGACCATAGCTTAGTCTTGTTGAATTTCGATAAGACGATATCTGACGGAGAGGGGGGTGGGGGTGGGGTGGGGAAATACAGCAGCGCTGGCCTGTCACCAACGGTGATGTGGAAAGGAACGGAAGCACTCAGACTATAATGAAATATGCTTTATCCGTATAACAGAACGGCTAATTGGATTTTGCATTTAATTTTGTAATTCTATTTCCAAGAGAAAGTGTGTCATTCACATGCCATGTTCAATTTTATCTTGCTCATGTAGTTGATTAAATTGTTATACTTTACATACGGGTGCTCGTGTTGTTCTATTCTATATCTTTGCTAAGATCTCTGTTACTCCATCCATTAATTTAATATTTATTTGATTGTTTGCTCGATCCGGGCAATAACACCTGGTCAGTCATTTCCTAGATAACGATAACTAAAGCATCATAGCAGGTGGGGGCATGTATCTCATATCTCACTCCACCACCAAAAATGCTACATCCACCTAAGATCTGTTGTTTTTGTTTTGTTGTGTTTTCTCTTTGTTGTCTCATTTCTTCCATTTAAAAGACTGCCTCATCCTTTATTCTTGAAGGTTGTTGAGCACGAAGCCCAGTTTAAGATCATGGACTTTTAGTGTTTTCTTGATTCGACTAATTTCGGTGATGAAACTAAGTTTTATGTGCCATGTTGTTTTGTGGGGACAGGTGAAGGTGGGGGATGGGATAGAGTTCAGTATTATGTTCAAAGATTTTGAGAATACAGGACCACGGCGAACAAGAGTACGGTAATTTATAATAAGTAATTTCATAACTTTCTGTAATGCTGATGTGCAATAAAAATTAATTAATTTTAATTTTACTGTAAAAAGTAAATATTTGCTACATAAGAATAAAAAGTCTGTAATTTCTCCTACGTGGTAATTTCTAGTTTTATTGCAAAAATAAGCCAAACAATCCAATAGGTTTATTTGTGTGTAGGTGTTTGTTGGGTGTGTTAGAATTTGAATGGTTAACTTCAAGTTTATCTCTGAGGAGGTATGTGAACCCGCAGCAAAACGAATATGATAAGAAGACAAATAATTCTGCCGTACCTTTGTTCTTTTTTTATGACTGCATTATCCACCAGATAAGCTGGGGTGAATAAATTGGAGCTCTTTCTTTTCTCTATACAATCAGACAGGCTACCAGATATGTCGTATTATTATAACCCCTTACTCAGGCTTGGACATAAGCAGGAGTTTCGATATAAAATGTATTACTCGGCAAGCAAATATCTACCTCACAAAAAATAGTTATTGATTATCATTATTTTCAGCCATAAGTCAGTTCTAGGGTACCGGCCCCTTGAGCCAATGTGAAGCATTTCAGGTCAGTCTTATGGATCATACCACAACTCTATGCTGATAGCAACCATATGGCCACATCGGCTATTTAGAAAATCTGGGATTGACAGAGAAGCTACGAATGAATCGAACTATTCTTTTATTCGACGCTTTTGATCTATGACTGATCCAATTGTAGAACTGGCTGAGGTGGTCCAAATAGATTGCGATTTCTTTTTCTGCTAAGAAATCTCAGGGTAACAAAATGTATGATTTGTCTGTAAAGTACTACGTTGACGTACTTACGAGAATACTTTTTTTCTGGCAGAAATAACCGAGGCGACTCGGCAGTCTGGCGATGTATAATACAATTTTTAAAATAGAGCTTGGTGGACAGGTATGTATGTTAGGGGGTCTAACGAGACAATTTCAAACGCGTTGCTCCTTCGCTTTGTTTGCATTGTATTGATGAATTGTTTCTAATAAATTTCTTGATGGTAATTTGAACTGAACAAAACTGTTCGCAAAATTGTGTCTACAAGTGATTTTACAAAAATTAAAATTGCTCATGCTCATTGGAATATTTCCGTTGTCAAATTTTCAGTTTCAGAGGTACGTACTTTTTGCATGTTGTTGAAGCTCCCCATTTCGGAGGTACGTACATCTTGTATGTAGTTCCCAATTCAGTTCTATAATGCCTAAATGGAAGTGATCGGTTTTGTAAAAGACATGAACTTAAGAAGTTTGTCTCTTTGTCTCATTGATAGTAACGGAACTAGTTGGCTTAGAAAACCTCACACTTAGGCCTCAGACTTGACGACCAGTCTGTGATTCCAAGTAAACGACGAATTGGTGTCACTCTTTACATGATCAACATTAATGGATTATAAGATATTGTTTTCTCAATAAATTATTTTCACGAATGTTGTCAATATTTGCCCATCAAGCACGAAGAGTATATTCAGGCCGTGTCTGTTCAATACGAAGCATCCCATCATCTCTAGGAGTAACATGGGCTTATTTAGAAAACATGACGGTACCGTCTTTACTCGCTTATTAGACGAGTCCAACTGCAAAATGCACAGACCTAGATCTGCCGTCGCATAATGCGCTGGCAGATCTGGGTCTGTGAAGTTTGGAAGGAGCAATCAGTAGAACAATCATCATAGATCCTAATCTGCAGGCACATTATGATATGGCAGATTAGGATCTTTGTTGTTTACAAATAACTCCTCTTGTAAGCGAGTATATGCGGGATAAAATAGTTAATAATTAAGAAATAAGCATTAATAATTAAATATTATTTGACCCCCAGGCCAGTTTGTACAAGGTCGTTCCAAATCTCAAACTAGATTATATCATTTGCAAAATATTTTGGGAGTATAACATTTTAGAAAATTTGGCGAGGAAAACTTTATTTACCATTATATTTCTTGCCCCAAAGAAAATAACAATAAAAATAAACAAAAATAATAACGTGTACATGCGGAGTTAACTTTTTGTTCGAAATTTAATGACGTTGACATTTTTTTGATTTACAATATGTAAGAATCCAAACTTACCTAAACAGACTCTCACCCATGAATCAGAGACATAAGAAGTATTATTATTCTAACGCTTCCTTGTACTCTACGACTTCTTTTTTTTCTGTACGTCAATTCATAAAAACCCGATTTTATTTCCTCTAAAATTTTTTGCACTGAAACATTTTTTTCTTTTAAAAACATTGGCAAATTTCAGGCATTTAATATGATCTGAAAATTATGATAAATATTGTTTTAATAATATATCTGTAATTGGTACAAAGTCCCTAATAGTTGTTATAACGTGCATAAAAATACAGTAAATGCAGTAATATTGAGTATGATTGCAGAGTGTTCAAAATTCTGAATTCTCATCTTCAGAACAAAGTTTGTACTTGATACGTTTTTAGGAGTCAAACCTGAATGTTGTAGGAGGCGACTGATGGAGGAACTTTTTTCCCCTGCAATACGTCCCGATATGATGTTCCTTCTGATAAGGTCCTGTACCTTTTTATCTTAAAAAGAATGAAAGATATATTTTAAAAATCTGACTTTTGTTTTTAATGATTTTACACATTTATGCCGTTATCTTTCTTTTGTGGGCCTTTCTTAGGATGCCAAACTGTACTGATGTGCCACTAAACCACATACATACATACATACATAGATACATACATTACGGTCTTAACTAATTAGAAACTAGAATTTGTAAATATGATAGCTAACGCAATATTCAGCATTCCTTTTCTAAATTCTATTGTTTATAATTGAAGTGTTTCAGGATCACGTATTATACCGAATCTATTTTTCATGTTTTTGTTATTTTGATCCATTGTTGTGTTTCGTGATCTTGTACCATCCTGAATTTGATTAACCTGATGTAATCTCTTTTGTAGTAGAGATAAAGACATACATACATACATACATACATGCATACACGCACGCACGCACGCACGCACACACACACACATACATACCAACATGCATGCATGCATGCATACATACATACATATATACATACACGCATACATTTGTCTGGTAGTGAGAAAAACACATGTGGTAACCACTTCTATATACTTTCCAATTCTGTCTCTTTTTATTTTGTCCGACTAGATTCGGATAATTTATATAACTTATGAGCCAGCAGGTTTAGATTTAATTATAGCATAATTCTACAACATAATCAAAAACACAATGAAAATCGATTTCATTCGATTCCAGTGTTATTGTTAATCATGCAACAACACTTGATTGATATACATATTCGCTGAGGCATTAACAGTTCCATACAAATATGTATAAAAAAAGGGAGGTTGGAGCCATATCATTCCAAGGATATTTAGTCCCAAAATTTCCTAGAGATGAGTATACGATTGTATGTATTTATATATTTCATCTTGTAAATGCGTCAGTTGACGATGTATTTTTCTCTTCTTTACGTTCTCGGTTCTATGTTGTGACTCATTAATCTTGTAATATGTATAATCCGTATTTTTATTAACCTGATGTAATCTTTGCTGAAGAGGAAATGAAGTCAGTTAGTCAGTCATAGATACAAGCACGCACGCACACATGCATACAAACATACATATATTTATCACGTATAAAGAAATACATATATTGTCACACTTGTATAAGTTTTCCATTTCCTTTTCTTCACTATTTCAGTTAATGTTAAGCACATAACACTATAGACGTACTAGCATTTTTAAAAAATTATCATCACCAAGTAATGTTCAAAGATCAGTGCCATGCTAAGCCAAATGCTCGTTAGCTATAATTACATACTTGCATGATTGCAGGTACTGAGATGTTTCGTTTTGTTAATACGGTAGCTGACACAGTACTACTCTTTTATTTTTGTCACGTTTCTGTTGTATTTCATGATCTTGTATTATACTGAATTTGATTACTCTGATGTAATCTCTGTCGAAGAGGAAATAAAGTCATACATACGTACATACATACATACATACATACATACATACATACATACATACTGTACAATCTGTAGAGGATCCGTAAACGAAGATGGGCTGTTCATTTTGACCAGAGGTGTAACCCTAATTTATTGACCACACTAAGTGATAGAGCCAGGGCTCCATTACAACCCATCCGCTCGGAAGAGCATGTATGATATAAATTATTTAGAATTATGGATCTTTTTTCTTACTGGTTGTCAGAGATCAAAACATTATCTATTAACTTCAAGAAGACATCCATATCAATAACAAGAGATATTCGCATTCTCAATTCCAATGTTTGATACAAAGCAGACAATCAAAGTACTAAGAGTACTTTATGCATTGCCTTTATTGTTCTACAGTGAAATTCTTTCTTTTTTAAAGTTGGTATATTTTTATACTCGAGAAGGACCTAAACATTATCATAAATATTCATCAACAACTAAAGCTATTAGCAATAAGGCATCTTAATAGGACCCGCTCACTACAGTTTACTTTGCATGGCATTAAACATAGGAGTGATAAATCCGGGTCCATAATTCCTCTAAAAGGTTTTAGCAATATAAAGAAGCATACCATATATGGTTAAAATGCAGAACTTCCCATGAATGTTAGCTTCAGGAAATCAGATTGTTGGCGGGATGGCGGAGAGACTACCTGTTTACTATTGTGTTCCACCAACTTTGTCCAACAGGTCCTAAGTATTTTAGTACATTCCAGAATTTTGGCCATATAGTATCCATTAATTTTAAGTATTCCCCCCCAGGCATTAAAGAAAACAAAGAGAAATGCGAAACAGGGTCTAGTTCTTAAAATACAAAGTTAATTTTGTGATATAAAACGCACCCTTTTATAAAGACAGTGTTCTTCTCTTTATGAACAGCATTCCATGGAACAATAGATTGCCTATATCAATCGCAGATTAAATCCATGTTCAATCTTTGTGCATAGACAGTTTTGTGACTTCGAGGTGAAGATCCAAAGTGCTATTTAATTCGACCATTAAGCAACAAGTTAAGTATGCTGTGCAGGGAGTTTTAAAACTAATTGAATGATTAAGACTGTTTACATATGATATCTGCCTAAAAAGATCTTATTCCCACAGCTCTGCAGTAATAACTAAGACGCACAGCAATCAAGAGTCTCACCTTAATTGTAAATGGTCTTTGATCACATAGCTTTTATTGGAAACTCAAAACACTAGGAATTTACTTTTATTTGTACAGTTAAAGTACCCAATCTCATGGATTTCGTGATTGCAACAATCCACGAATTTCAAAACAGAATTAGCATGCCAGTCTACACGTGGTTATGATATTAGTACCTACTTCCCAGTCCAAAAATTCAATTAGTCTATACGTGGTGATTCTAGAACCCCTTTCCCATTACAAGATTTAAAGAAGTCTACCAACTGTTTTTCTTTTGTAATAGTTGATTTTTACGTGGTGGTTTGTGGTCCAGAGGATCATCGACCGCAGTGTTATTGCCCGGATCGAGTAAATAATAAAATAAAATACGAAATTAATGGGCGGGTTTTTATTTAGTGTGATCATATATTACAATGCATTCTATAATAGACCCAGTGTATATTTCAATCATATTAACAGCTTTTGACATAAATCCTTGTTTCTATTATTTCAGAATGAGTCTACATTCTCTTGAGTTCATGACCAGTCCTCTTTACCAAAGCTTGTGCGACCATTTACCAGAGCTGGAAGAGCGAGAGGTAGAGGTACGGACAGAACGATAAGAGGTGGTGAAAGAGCAAGGAGAGGCAGAGGGGGAACAAGGGCATCCACCACCAGAAAGAGCCGAGGAGGCATTACAGATAATCAGTGACTGAATAGACAGAATGAGGTTAGCTTGGATTTGTAGGGTTTATAATATGCTATACATGGCGGCGAGTATTTTTGGTGCTGGAAGAACTTGGGATGACCCAGGAAGAACCATAGACTCATCGAAAAGTTAATGTTAAGCTTTTTCGTATTGGTTGAGCCGAGACTCGAACCCAGGCGGAGAAAGGTGAGATCCAAATGGTCTGTAAAGGCAAGTTCCTTAGACCACTGAGGCATCCTGGGCCCCGACGAAATGAGAGTAAGACTTATATTCTCCAAAGTTTGTTTGATTGTACCAAAGACTAATGACACGGTTACAAAGTGTTTTTTTTTTAATTGTACCAGTGACTAATGACACAAATACAAAATGTTTAATTGTTCCAATGACTAATGACACGGATATAAAATGTTTCTTTAATTGTACCAATGGCTAATGAAACAAATACAAAATGTTTAATTGTTCCAATGACTAATGACACAAATGCAAAATGTATCTTTGATTGTACCAATGACTAATGACACAAATGCAAGATGTTTCTTTAATTGTACCAATGACTAATGACTCAAATGCAAAATGTTTCAGAAATAAAATAATTTCAGAACAATAAAGAAGATAGCATAGGCAACATTTACGGAACGTTGTTAATTATTGTTAAGCTAGAAATATGTAAATGGAACACCACAGTGACTGAAATTACCTTAATAGAAAACTTAACTAATGTTTGACGGATGAATACAAGAGGGTAAAAATGCCTGGGTATAACATAAAAGAAAATATACGCTGTTAGGTAAATTGTAGCAGAGAATAAAAGTAGGTGAAATCTGAATTAGATTCCACCGTTATACATTTTTTAAAATTATTATTATGTTACAATCAAACAATATCTCGTCACACGAAAAGACAAAAATGTACTTATATTTCAAAATCTACAATAAATGTTGCTCCGATTTTGTTTAAACAATTAATATTTATAGAAAATGCTCCACCACAAGTTTCTAATCTTGGAAATATAGGACACATACAGCTGGTAGTTAATATTTCCCTTTCAATGATATACATGTTTTGTAGAATAACTTTTGTTCAAAGGTTTAGTTTAGGATGTCAAAATAGCTCTTGAATACTAGCAGTATTTTTACAACATTTCATTTACATTTTAATTTGTTGGGACTTTCTTTGTAAACAAATTTAGTAGTGACTGCCAGTGAATACTAAAATGTTAGTCATTGCTTGTTCAGTACGTTGGGTGACACCAATATTTGCATCCTATGTCTTCATTACGTTTGATGAGCAAGCAGCACCTGGGAGGATGTTGGTGGAGTAGATAATGAGGCATCACCCCAGTTTGGCCTTTAACATAAACGAACCAGTTGAACGCCACCCAGAGGGATACCATCCTCCAGACAGATCCCCAAGCCAGATTTGTGTGTATGCTTCAGGTGCCGACAGATGCAGAAAGGATTTGCTGCCTGAGGTCCCCATCACACTGTATTTGATCTCTGCCGGTACTGGTAGAATAAAAGTGGGAAAATACTTTGTCATGCCTAACTTGATATTACCAATACCAAATCTAGCTCGAAAACGGATTGTGTGTCCACAAAAATCCATCATAAATAGCCAACGTGACTGTGACATAAAATTCTGGATATAGATATATTTCTACTAGTACTGAAAACGAGTTGGGTATATATATATATATATATATATATATATATATATATATATATATATATATATATGACAATACATGGAATTCAACCCAAGTCTTTCAGGATATTGATGATTTTTTAAGTTCTTGAATGATCTTGAGTTAAATTAAACACATACAGAATAAAGAAAGAACGCTAGCTAGGTTGGATCAGCCCTGAAATTCTAGATGAAATGAAGAAAATAAACCACTTAAAATCTGAAGGAAATCGAGATGAAAATGATACATGAAGCAAACACAACTCACATCTAGACAAAGTGCTGGATGAAAATTGAAATAACCCTAAAGCTATTGTAGAGGTTTTCATCAGCTTAATGCAGGAACATGTCAGGCTAAATCTGAAATTGCGAATCTTAATCACGAATGTGCCAATTATACTCGCTTATAAGTTGAGTCCAACTACAAATTATAAGTCGAGTCGAACTGCAAACAATATTTACCCTGATCAGGGTTTATGTTATTTGTTCTACTAACTACCCCTCACAAACTGCAGAGACCCAGATCTACGGCCGTATAATGCGATGGCAGCTCTGGGTCTGGAAAGTTTGCAGTTGAACTCGACTTATAGGTGAGTATATGCAGTATTTATACTGATGATCCATGTGATATCTAACAATTTTTTGTGTGACTTTTTTGTTCAAACTGCTGAAAAACATATAGAACCAATTCTGAAGTCAAAAAGATTTGCTTCCAAAAAGAAAATCGTAAAAAAACATAATGGAAACGTCTGTAGCTTTCATTTGCAATCAAAGTGTTATGTCTACAGTTTTGCCTGGGTAACTCCAGTGTATGTACATAACCCTTTTATGAACTATTTTAACACTTACAGACATATTCATCAGATTCATGACATGCTTTCAACAGAATCACTCACGCGAAACCTCTTATCTATATGCTCGATAAATGAATGAAAGTTCCAGATAAGGGAGAAACGAGCATCACTATAATGGCTGATATTTTTTCATTATTTGATCTTGTAGATTGTAATATTTTGCTTGAAAATACGAAAATCTATCAATGTAATGAAGACTTTCTAGACTTGTTTTTGTGTTCCTAGACTGGTTTATGTGGTACTTTACTGATTGAGTGCAGAAAGTAGCTTGTGAAATACCACAGTGTTCTAATCTTGGACCTCTGCTATTCGTTATATTTATTAACAAATTCACACTGAAGATAGGACATTTTTCGATTAACCTCTGTTGCAGCTTACACTACTCTATTTGATTAGTCTTGAGCCAAAACTGAACATAAAAGTAACATTCTAGATTATCTTCCAAGTAGTCTGACTATAAATAGTGTGATTATAAATAAATAAATAAATAAATAATAATAATAACAAATCAGCAATCGCCATAATAATTACAAAATAGCAAAAAAGAGAAAGGCTAGATAGCAACAAACTCCAAGTCGTATGTGTCAATACGAACCTTATGTAACTTCTCTTGATAGAAGCATGGTGTATTTTGTAGCCAAGAATCTAACTTGATATTTTCACATTAATCTTGTTTTAAAAAAGGTTAACTCTTATATTTGGCTAATTAGAAAATCAAGCCATTAATTCCTTTTCAGTAGATGATCCTTTTTTTAACATTTATAGCTATATTCAGCCATGCTTGGATTATTGCAATGTAATTTGTGTTAATATCTTGAAATCAAACATAACACATATTGTCAGATTCCAAAGAAAAGCGTGTTATTTAATTTTGATCAACTTAGAGGCAATTTTCAGGATTCAATGAATTGAATCAAACTTTTCCCAATAGGTGAAATAATATTCGTTTCAAAGGCCTAATGTATGTATAAGCCATCCAGAAAATTAACTTTCACCACAAGGAATCGAACAGTATTCCATATTTGGGTACCAAATTAAAGAAGAAATGGTTTTAAGAAACAAAGCTTTCAATATACTAGGTCACTGGAATGCAACAACATTCCCAACAATCGTCTGCAAAGCTGGCACACAGAAGTCCAAAACTATTTGCCAAAAATGCACCTACAATGCTAAGCGAAAGCTAAGTTTTGTTCTTCGGGATGGACTCGATTTTATTCCAAGCACCATGGATTTTAACGCTGGTTGCTGTGAGAGGTATAACAATAAAATTTTTGTGTCACACTATAATGGAAGTAAATTTTCTCTTGGCAATGACCAATTCTCAGTACTGGGCTGATACCGAAGCAATCGAAGTCAACTCAACAAGAACACAAGAACCGCAACCAACAACACATGACCACGTGGGGTTTACCGCAACCGCAATACGTAGCAGAAGCACAATCGCGAGCACATTCACATGAATTTCTAAGTCGAAGAAGTCGAAACTAAAATAAAATGCACCAGTTGGTGTTGGAATTGTGGCTGGGCGTGGTGGCTGGGCGTGTGACTTTTTGCTTTCTTCGCTAGCCTGACTGAATGCCTTTGTCCATGTAGTGAGAGCAGATAACATAAAAAAAAAAAAAAAAAAAAAAAAAAAAAAAAAAAAAAAAAAAAAAAAAAAAAAATAAAAAAAATAAACAAAAACCATACCATCAAAATTCCGCCCAGCCAACCGAGGATATTGTTCGCTCTTTTTAGGAGGGATGACAGAATAGTACCAATAATACTGGTCATTACTACTAAAGCAGTTTTTCTGCAAGTGTTGTGTCATCCTTGCGAATCTTTTTACGGTCTCCCGAAAAGCAGTATTGGTTGAGAAGTGCTAGCCTAGTTGGAAATTGTTGACTATCTTTAACTGATACTAGCATACCAACTCCATATATGCAACGTTGTCTTGTATTTCCTTGTATTTCCTGGCGCGTATGTTCATCTTTTGGTTTGGTCGGCTTTTTCCTCTTTGCGGCCAGGCGTTCATCGAGCTCTAAGATCTTTGCGAAGGCAAGCGAAAGTGTACCGCGGAGCATCTCAAGTGTCTTGTTGAGAGAAAGGATCTTTCGCATTGACAGGCTGTCAGGTTTGTGAGCCGCAGCTTCTAGGATTTCGTTGATGTACGTAGCTCGGTATCTGTCAGTCTGCTTAAGTTCGTCTCGTGTTTTCAACAGTATTTATGCTGTTGTTTTGCTTATTCTTTGTGGTGGTTATTGTATGCCTAGTTTTGCATAGATGCATCTACTATAACAGGGGTGCAGAATCTTTTTCGGCCAAGGGCCAAATTGCATTTTCTAAGACCACTCGAGGGCCGCAAACACTATTTCTAAGACCACTTGAGGGCCGCAAACACTAATTTCTTTAATATAATTACTGTTTACGGGCCAGACTTCTGTGTTGATTTAATTTGCCCTGAGGGCCGGACAGAACACGTTCGCGGGACGGATCCGGCCCGCGGGCCAGGGGTTGTGTACCCCTGTACTATAACTACGTCTAGTGTGGAACGTTTCTATGGCGTAACAAATCCCAACCACTCATATTCTTGAGGGATATATCTCCAGAGTTTAATTATACCATTTTCTACTGCAAGCTCGGCATAGACAGCCACTCGCCTTAAAGAAGTCGTCAAACTTTCTATTGCCAATTTTTCTTTGTAGCTTCTATTAGATCGTCTTCTGTCGGTCCTCCACTTCATTTTTGTGTTATTATATTCGGCGAGAGGCTCCATAAATGAAGTTTAATTATACCATTTTCTACTGCAAGCTCGGCATAGACAGCCACTCGCCTTAAAGAAGTTGTCAAACTTTTTATTGCCAATTTTTCTTTGTAGCTTCTATTAGATCGTCTTCTGTCGGTCCTCCACTTCATTTTTGTGTTATTATATTCGGCGAGAGGCTCCATAAATGAAGTTTCTACTGTTGCATCTGGTAAGTCAGTATCTCCACTATAGTCTGAATATACCTCCCAGATTGTACCCCCTACCGATTTAAAAAAAACGAAAAGCAAAAATGACAGAAAAGATGCACAGAACATAATTCATTCATTGATTTATAATTTCAAACCTGATTATGACCAGGGGGACCCTAACATCGTTATTCGTCTGTGTGTTTCATACCAAACGGATGTTTTCAGTGTAAAAGACGACCATGCTTGCCGGTCATTTCCAGTTCCTTGACAAGTCCCTTTTCAGTGAAGGGGTGTATGCACGACTGCGCATGTATGTACAGAGAGGAATAATACTAGGTCGTCCGCTTCCGATATTTACGATGTCGAATCAAGCAAAGGAAAAGAACGTCAACTACAAATTTGCCTTTCATGTGGATTTAACTGGCAGTGTAATTTCTATGTACATGTGTTGAAAGGGATATAACTCTTAACTCTCAACTTTTTGGTAATTTACGGAATTATCCGGTAGTTACCGAACAGGATGAACTACGTCACTGTTTTCTGAGGAAAATAGACTCGCCCATTGCGTACGCATTACGGCGCCGTGTTAGTATGAAAGTTCCGTTAAACATGAAACGCGCAGACGATGCCAGTATAAGGGCTATGCTGGTCACAGTCAGGTTAGAAACGATAAATCAATGAATGAAGTGATTAAGTTCTGTGCATGTTTTAATCACATTAATAAGATAAGATAAGATAAGAATTCTTTATTTCAGACTACATAGTCCATACATCTAAATTAAAATACGGATATAAAGTAAAACATTGTAAACATAAAAGAACATATATATCGTATTTACAAGTATACAGACACATCTACAACAATGGACTGTGCCCTGCATTGTTAAGAATGAAATTAAGTAGCACATTTAAAGAGTAATTTGTTCCATCTACTAATAATATGAGAATTTAAATGAATGTCATAGTTCCAAAGTGATTTCAATATACAGTTCTCACTATTAGATAGTCTTGTTATCATTGAGAATACATACTTTCTCATTACTTCCTCAAAACTGAATACATTATAATTTACAAACATGTTGGAGGCACTGTTCCATCTAAGAAGACCTAATAGAAAACGAAGACTATTATTATAACTAATTACTAGTTTTCTTTTCATACATTCACTAAAGTTTGTCCACAGTGGAGCACAATACATAGTGCAGCAATAAGATTTGAATAATCTAATTTTGACACTCAATGAACAATTCTTAAATTTGCGTAGAAGCATGTTTGTTCGAGTACACAAATATCGATAATGTCTCATCATATCTTCATTATCTGACTGATTGGATTTCAAAATATGACCCAAATACATATAACTGTCGACATACGTAAGAGCATTGCCGTTAAGATGAACAGGGGGAGGTGATGGCAATTTAAAAGAAGTAAACGTGGCTGAAGGATGGTATAGTTTTTTAATTGGTCACAGTTATTAATGATTTTCATTATTGAAATGTGGGTGGTGGGTGGGGTGGTGGTACAAACAAACGGGGATTTATGCAAAAACTATACCATCCTTCAGCCACGTTTACAACATTTTTAACTGGTCACAGTGTCGTATTAAAGGAAGAAATAGAACTATAAATAGTTCCAAAAATTGTTAATACTTGTTAAAATTTGTGCAAGGACATGTGCCAATAGGGAAACATACTTGACCCATTTCGCACCCTTCGCCAAACGCTTGGGGTAAATGGAATTCGAAGTAACGTCGTTGTGGCTAATAATTCAAGAATGATAGGTCAAAATCGGCTGCTTACTCTCAGATTTCCCAACCTCGGATGCAATTGGTTTGAGCGGAGGGTCAGTTAGCTCCGATTGACGCCAACCGTACAATTGTAAATGACATCGGCAGCGTCAAAAGATCAACGTAAAACCATAGGAGAACGATGTGGCCCTTATTGACGATGCTGATGTTGAGGACGTCTACAAGGATCTCTGGTTGAAAAACAAAGAGCGGGCGAGCGTTACCTGTTAGGGTCTAAGAAATACCAACATTGCTGCTATACGAGTAGCTTTTTTAATGCCGTGGTGGTCACTCAGCCGCATTTTGGGAACCGCTTTTAGGTATTTTGTACTTCAGCTACTAAGCAATCACATGCCATACGACTAGTCTGGCCTTTCCAACCGACTGTCCTTTAAGCTGACGTTTAACTAATAGAGCAGGATAATCGAGAGCGCAAATAATAGTGCAAACTACGCCAGTAGCAATATTTTCTTAGAGTTTTACGTTGTGAAACACTCGAAACTCGCACGCATGATTAGGCAGCAGTACCATTCAGCACTGCGCCATAGCATGATGTTGCTCAACTGTGTGAACTAACGACCTGAAAACGCCAGAAAAAGCATGAAGGCAAAGTTTTGTTCTTCAAGGTTGCGACAGAGAACGCTGAGTTTGCGAATGATACGGACAATCAATACAATTACTTATCAAGAAGGTTTTGATGACGACTGAGGGTGCTCCAAGCCAGATCTATGCCCAGGGTTTCAAAAACTAATGGCGCAGGAGTCTCTCAGTGCCATGAAGACGTCGTTTCTTGCAGTTGGCACTTCTTATCAAGGTTTCGAGAAAACGCACATTAAATGCCGACAAGGATGTAACATCGTAGATCGATAAAACGGTCCAAGAGACAGGCGTGTTATCATGGACGTGCATATAAACATACAAAATCGACAATTCGTGTCAGCCATCTATTAACAGTGTTGCCTGCGAGCTTCTCGAATCGGAATTTAAGTGACACTTGGAATTTATAGTGATCTTCTCCTCCACGATACTTCTAGACAAGGCATGTCACAGGCCATGGACTCGCAGCAGAAAAGAGCTAAAATATTATTATTTAACCTCAGGAACAATGATCTCAATGATTTACTCGCGTACTTACTAAAAAATGTAAAGAAAACACAACGCTTTTTCTACTCTACGATTTCTCCTTTCCTTCAGGCGCAAAGCATAAGGTAACTGCCCTCACCGGTTTTGCCATTTTAGCCGCCATTAGTGGTATCCGTGTGTGGGTTATAACACAAAAAATTACAACGTCATAGCCAGCGATTTCTGACAGAAGACGCCATGGCACCATGTTACCATATAAAGTCAAAGAGACAAAGACACACTAGGTGATAATTATATCATGGAGAATGAGTTGCGCGCTGCTCATATACACAAACCGCCCAGTATTGTGACCTACACATATTTCTAAAGTCTTAGAAAGTCGAGTATCCAATAAACATTTTGGCCTATATTTTATAGATGAATAGCAATGAGTCTACCAAAAGAGTTTTTGACACACATGTACGAGGTTAGCTCTGCTACGCTCTTCGAAAAACTCCTTTGTCATTCAGCATTAATAGAAGTATAAAATTAAAAAACACATCGCCAACAATCAGCCTGAAAGCTGTCGCGACCCTAACAGCGGAAACGAACGGACGTTGAACTGTCCCCAGTACGCACGGTCACTCACAAGCGTCGCGCGAGCTTGCAAGACTTGGGATTTCCGCTGACTGCTGAGGTACTGAAGCAATTATTTGACTATTTGGAGTTTCTCGCCATCTTGTCTTGTGTGTTAACGACAGAACGGGAAACCACAAAGAAAACAATGGATATTAAGCTTGCGGAAATATGCTACAGCCTGCGAGGTTACCGCAAGGGTGTGGCAGCGGTAAATAAGATCTCAGATGTTGCCAAATTCTCACAAGATGTTGCCAGAGCGTAGATCAAGATGTAGGCCATGTGCCAGATGGCCTTGCCATCAACGCGCAAAAACACATGGCCGTGGTTTGATGTTCCAGCCCCTAACAGGGTGCACCAATTAGACCTCTTGTTTCTGTTGCATGACAAGGTTGGGCCACCCACCTACAAGTATGTACTGGCCGTGGATAACGTTACCAGTCGTTACAAGGAGGTTCATCTTGCAAGGAGGCTTTTAAAGTCGCTGACTTTTTGGCAGGTATCTACAGGCGTCGATCGTTAAAGTGGCCCAGTCTGATGGATGCTGACCCAGGCCTTGAGGTAATGGGCGCCACGTCGCAACTCTTGGTCAAGCACGGCGTACAGGTGAGGCGGGATGGGGCCGACAACCATAGCGCCCAAAGCATTATGGATCAGTTCAGCCGTACTAATACGTCCAAAAGACAATACGAGTAGGTCCGAGTGGGTTCGGCGCTATCAGCTGTTGTGGTGTTTCTGAACGGCAAGGTAACAAGCCTTACAGGCAAGAGACCCAATGATGCCATTCGTGAAATGGAGTTGTGGGCTACGGGTGCAACATCAGTGACTCAGTCCGTCGGCCTGGAAGAAAAATGACTGCCCTGAAATACCTTGGTGAGATACCTATATGCACAAGGAGAACTGGAAGACGGACAACTCCGTGCCACCGATCCTGTGTGGTCCGTAAAGATATTCAGACTAGACCATGCGTTTGTCAAGACCGGATCGTCCGGAGGCTCATAGCTTGGTTGGGTTATACGAGTTCAAATGATCACAGAATAACTATAACTGTTTAGTAATTAAAATTCATGCGATAGTTTTTAATACATCATTGTAAACATACATACATAAGAAAATTTTATTAATCGGTACATGAATAAACAAGCTTTTCATTAGTTCGCAAAACTTCATTAAATATTGACCAAGTATCAAAAGTTGAGATTACCCACCTGCAACATATGGTTTGAAAACAAAAGACCGCATTCGAACCACCTCTGTTATTTCTGAGACAAAAATGTGCTTCAGGTGAATGTCGGCGCTGTAATTTATAGAAGAATCATACATTTTGTTCGCCGGAAATTTCTTAGGAAAAAAGAAACTGCAGTAGTAAGGGAAAACAAAGATTCTAGCTCAAGACCTCTATCCCAGGTCCCAACCACATCCAAACAAATACAAATTTCCACCCCAGGGACCCACTCACCCTGGCCAACGTTTTTTTTTTTTTTTTTTTTTTTTTTTTTTTTCTCAAAATGATGACAAGGTTTCTAGCTCAAGTTTATTGTATTATTGTTACATAAAATTGATTAGGGAGGATTAAAGGCATTGTTTGAGATTATTTTATCTCTAAAGTTTAGACAAAATTTCATACCCTATCATCACCATACTTTTTTGATAATTATTTTCATACTTGTTAACTCTCATTGGTAGAATATCTGTTAACATACTGTCAATAATACGAAACTCGCTTATTAAATCATCCATATCATATTTTATACCTCGTAAATAAGATCGTATCTGATCAAGTCATTTTTTATAAGTGATACTAGCTGTTTCACAAACATTTTTTTTGTCTCAAGTCGAGGCTCAATTTTTTACACGCTGTTGCAAGAGAAACACCAACACCAGATATTATTAACAAAAACGGATTTAATGATGCTTCACTTGAAATTATACCAGAACCAGTCATTAGCAGTGGTAAATATGATATTGCTCGAAGTATTCTACTGTGATACTTGTAACATTGTTTAACACACCAATGTTTTTTTAAATGATAAAATTTGTAATATTGCATTAGTGCGTCAACATCCTGTTTGGGAATTTCCTTTGAAAAATGATTGAAATCGATGATCTGTTTTTTCATTATACAATATTTTCTTAAAATTTTTATACAATATTAAAAACTCTAGTACCAACAATTAAATCAAGAAATTCACGAAACTTATTATTGTTAGGATCAGCTATAAAATCTCTGTATTTGTCATAAACATCTGACGAAGTATCATTATATCGTTTATCTGTCAATACCTCATTTTTCTTTAACCAACTGTACGACTCAAACATGTTTTCTACCTCACGTTCATACAAGTCTGTTTTATTTACCAAATTACCGTATTCTCTTTCTGTTTCATCAATAAACCCTAGTACCAAGCTTATTTGATCCAACGTAAAATGGTTGAGAACAAGATGTTGTCTGATAATTGCGTATGCGACTATGAAATTTATTAGCATTAATTTTCGTAGTCTGTCTCGTTCAATTATGAGAAGACCAAAAAACAGAAACTACTTTCCGCATTATTTTTTCGCATGGTTTCGTAAATAATTTATCAACTTCAGTGTAATAATTTCGTATTGATAATTGTCTAGAGCGTTGGAGTGATGGAAGTCGAACATCATATTCATCCCTAGTTTCAAAGTAGAAATCAGATATGTCTACAAACTGTATTAGTTTGATTTGTTCAGAAAACTTTTCTCGCTCAACATCATCGAGATTATCGATTTCCTTGTTAAGATTTTTTGTTACCTCTAGAGATTTATTAACAACAATCGGATCGAATTCGGGTTTTTTACGTATCACTGGTAAAATTGCATTCGAGTACACTCTAATTATTAACATTGTATCTACTAATATACTAGAGACTTTAACTCGTGTTTCCTTGTCTTGGTAGTACATATCGAAATGCTTAAAAATTTCTCGTTTTGAAAAACTATCGTATAACACTTTGTTTCTTTTTAATTTTATTATTTTAGATACCGCTAGTTTGTCCGGACGATGATGATTATCGTTTATTTGTTTTTCTTCTTGCTCTCTTCCACGAAATCGTGCTTTCATTACGACTATTTGTGTTATCAAATCTGTATTTTCCTTGTCAAGCTCGAGTAATATTTTTTTTAGCAGGGTCTCAACTTGTTTTTGCTCTTCTAAACAACCATCAGGATGACAGTATCTGCTTATAATATCAAAGTTTCCTATTGCTTCTACTAGTTGTGATATTCGCATATGCATAACGCGAACAATTTTTTTTTAGCTTTTGATAATGTTGGATCATTCATCGAATTAATGCTAAGATTTTTGATGATTCGTATTTTATCTATTGCTCGTGATTTATTGATATCGTCTGTAAATGAGCTGGGGTTTAAAATTACGTTAGGGTTAAAAATAATACTATAAAATCTTCTTGCAACGTTTATGATTGGTGGTTCTGACATATATTTTACAATGTTAGATTAAATTTAATCATCGAGTGTGTATATTTGAAATGATGTCAGTCCTGGAAACGGATTTTCAGCCGTGACAATATAAACTTGAAAATAAAAGTACTTGTTAACAGTATTTGCAGTTGGAATTATAAAGTATTGCGTTGTTGAAATATACGTGTTCTCTGTGCTATATAATGTTGCCCAGTTGATATCATCGTTCGATCCTTCCAATCGCCAATTATAAATTCGACCAACACTAGAGTTTAATCGACCCCGCAAATGAAATTGCCAAATAGCAACTGCAATGGGAAATTTAATTTTGATCCAAAAGTTTTCAACTTCTCTGTTAGTTGTCCATTTTTGTCTATCAGAGAAAGCGCAGTGAGGGTAATTTTCAGGATAATGTGTCGATGCGCTTACCTCAAACCCAACTCGGTTGTCAGTTACCTTAAAAAGTGTTGCAATATATCCAGCATTATTTTTTGTTCGTTTTATACCACCACTAGATATACTATCAACATACGCCTTATTTGTTAGATCATTAGGGTTAACTGGAAGATATGTCGTTGTTATTTTGTTGTTTCTCATATTTATGTGATCTGACATTGGTCCACCGGATCGTTTTAAATACGGGGTGAGTTCTTCTTTTAACTGAGCATAACTAATAGCATGAATCTCATTAGCTGGTGGCGAGGTTGTCGGTAATCCAGTTACTTTTGAGTTATTTCTCATTATCAGGTTACCTGTCATTGTGTCGCCAGCTTTATTAAGCTTGTTATCGTCGACGGATTTTAGTTGCGCATAACTTACAGCTTGTGTAGTATCAACATTTGCTGGTGGATACGCAGTTTCCAGCCCAATAACTTTTTTACTCGACATATTGATATTACCAGTAACCGTTCCACCAGTTTTGTCAAGCTTGTTATTATCCACATACTTCAACTGTAAATAACTTACCGCTTGGGTTTGATTTAAGTTTGCTGGCGGATAAGCGGTTTCCAAATTTATTATTTTTTTTCCCGGACATATCCAAGTTACCTCTTAAAATTTCTCCTGTCAGTGATAGTTTGTTTTTATCTATCGTTTGTAGTTGTGAATAACTTACCACTTGAGTAAAATCGACAGTTGGTGGCGGATAATCTACTTTTAAACCAAGTACTCGCTGATTTGACATCAAAAACCTGTCATTATGTCGCCGGTTTTTTGGACTAATCATGACGTATCAGTTATTATTGGTTCGTCTCCTGTAAGTGCTGTTCCAAACTTTGTGTAATAACTCATATTATATAAAATATATAACATAAAATTATATAACAATAATGGCGAAGTCAACGATATTAAATTTTGACATCGAACGATTAATCAAACACAAACATAATAACGAACTTCCAGATTGTCATTATCTTATTGTTGGTCGTACAGGCTCTGGTAAAACAAATTTATTATTAAATCTCTTACTCAACGATAACTTTAATTACGATAAGGTATATTTTTACACAGTTAACCCACAACAGGATAAATACGAATTATTGAGCGAGTACAATGATAAACTTCGTGATGAGCTTGACGCTGGCGATGATTTATTTTTAATAAAACAACCAGAGGAATTAATTCCAGTCGACGAACTTGATTCGTCTGAGCATAAAATAATTGTATTTGACGATATTCCGCTAAACAACGAGGAGGTGAATACGATTAAGTCGTATTTTTCATTATCGCGTAACAAAAAATGTAATTCGATTTATCTAGCGCAAGGCTTTTATAACGTTGACAGATTTATTAGGCGAAATACGGGATGTTTTATACTGTTTCCTGGACTCGATAATGTTGATGTTAGAAATATTGCAAACGAACAATGCGGTGATGTAACAAAAGATAAATTTATTGAACTATATCATCAAGCAAATAAAGACAAATACAATTTCTTTTTATTTGAGGAACTAGCGCATGATCCAGCTAAGATGTTTCGTTGTTGTATGGACACATTTCTATAGATGAATTTTATAGAGCGTATAAAAAATAAACAATGAAGAAGCATCAACAAAAATTGAATTACTAAAAAATTTTATTATAACTCGAGCTGCTTTTAAGAAAAAAGTGGAAGAAGCTCCTCGAGGACAAGTTCAAGCAGAAGAAACAGCCGCTAGTTTTCTTAAACCTGTTACTGAAGCAGCACTTAGCAAACAACCAGAAATATCTGCGTTATCTCCAGAAGAACTAAAAAAATTACAAGAAAAAGGTCTGTTAGGTTTACTCGGAGAAAGATCAAAAGAGGAAACTAAAAATCTTGTAGAAGGACTTGTGAAAAACATTGCTGATCCTGACAGATTAATGAACAACCCTCTTGCACTTCAGCGTACGATAATAAAAACAACGGTTAATCCAGACAAGTTAAAAAAGTTAATACAAAATTTGTCAAGACAAAGTGAAAAATTATCTGAGCAACAAAGAAGAATTGCTGAAACTACAATGGAAGAAATACCTATTGAAAAACATGTAAAATTTTACGGAAAAAGTGTTAGGAATAAAATAGAAGATTCCGAATTTGTCGAATTTATAAAAAAAAATATCTGACAGAAGACAAACTTACTGATCTTAATAACATTCGAAAATGGAGTGACAATGATCACAATAAACTACAAAGAATTTTAAGAAAAATATATAATGGCTTTTTAACAGCAGAAGAAAGGTTTAAAGAAGTTAAAACAGAGGAAGAAATACCGCCTAAGTTAGATATAATGAAAGACGGAATTATTGCTGAGGTTTTATATACGACAGCAGATAAGTATAGAACCAGAGAAATAGATTATGGTAAAGGTTGGACTTTTAAAAGACTATTTGATAAGTAAGAAAACAAACGAGATAAACGATTACCAAAGGAAAGAACCGAATCTGGTGTCCGAGTTTATACATCAAACGCTGAACTAGTTGACAGACTTATATTATTATTAACATCAAAAGAAGTTGGAAATGAAAGCGCAGAGATCGACAATGAAATTGTAGATATATTAGATAATCTTAGATCGAGCGGATTACTAACATCATCCGAATACGAAATTTTACATAGCGATCTTATCTAACAACTTTGATATAATGTCAACAACATTATTACTCGACTCGTCACAAACAACGAGTGACAGCGCAAACTAATCTGCCAGTAATACTAGATCCGAATAAACAGTACGAAATCGGATTGATTTCTGCTACGGTATGGCATTCTATGACAAATGTAAAATTAAACGGCAATGATGACTTTACATTTAATTCTGGTGCTTGGGTATCAGTTAAAATACCACAGGGAGCGTATACCGTGACTGATCTCAACAAAACGATAAGAGAGCTGATAGCAAAATACACTGCCGCAGACAATTTTGAATTAACTCCAAATTATAATACGCTACGAGCCAGAATCACATTAAAAATAATTTGATAGTCGATTTCTCACCAGCGACTAGTATCGCATCATTATTAGGCTTTAAAAGCAAACAATATGGCAGCGTGGCAGAACAAAGTGTATCATATGACGGAAATCTGCCTGTTAACATAACAGAAGTGAACACAATATTAATCAATTGCTCTTTTGCATCAGGGTAGTATTCAGCTTTAGGAAGTCAAGGTCAAACAATCTATAGTTATTACCAAATGTTTCGCCTGGGTCACTGATGCAAATTACTCCTCGACAAATAATATACTATCCGATTACTCCTGAAAATCAAATAACCAGCATAACAATGCAGCTAACAGATCAATCAGGACGACAAATAGATCTTAACAATGAAATCGCCACGTACTATTTACACCTACGCGCGATCACTTCGTGATTATAAGCGTAATAACGTAGTTGTCGGCGTAAATTTTGTAAACCTAGTTTAATAACAAGATGAGACAAAAAAGAGTTATAGAAGAAAAATTGTAGGTGGATTTTTACATATATAGCTGAAAACATCCAAGGCATTGCGCGTAAAGTAGCAGCAATTGCACTTGACACAGGTAAAGCAATTGATAGCACTGCTGGCACCGCAGTAGGACAAAAGATCGCTGATAAAATTAAAGGCAGCCCGCCTTCAAATACAGAAATAAAACATGCAATATCAGATATTGCACCAACAGCGGAAACAGAACGAGCTATGATAGCTACAACAAAAAATTTATTTTCACCACGTGGTGAAGAGGTAATACGCAAACTTGTAAAGACAACAAGACAAATAATAACATCGGCTGTTTTTTTTAGTTGCTGAATTTTGTGTGCCACACAATTTTGTATAGATTATAAAATAAATAATGTCAGTTAAAAATTATCTCGATCTTGCCGAAGAACATGATACCCACGACACAGTGATAGAATTCGAGTACGTTAAGTATCTCGACGAAAACTCAAACGAACCAAATAAAGCTGGCGTCAGAACTTTTAACACAAGAGACGAGGACGTATTTCTATTGCCGTACAAGGCGGTATTAGAAGTGGTCAGTTACTAACTGCGATAGGGGGTGATATTGTACCTGGTGCAGAAATTGCACTTGTCAATAACGGTTGAAGTTTATTTAAAAGCGCACTGTATCAAGTGGCTAATCAGACCGTGGAAGATATTTCAATGCACTTGGCTATAGCGAGTACAATACTTAACATCGTCTCGTTCAGCGATGATTATTCGAGATCAGTGGCCACACATATGATGTGGTTCAAAAAACCTCATTTGGGACAGCTGTTTCAAGCGAATTTCGTACTGGTGCTGGCGCTCCTGCTGCAGATAATAATAATCTAATCGCTAATCTCGCTGGTAATGCAGCTGGTGATATTGGAGACACAATAAGATTAGCTGTTACAAGATTACGACGACAGAAATATAACGAGGGATATGCCAAACGAAATGAATTTGCCGCAGAATCTCGCCAAATAACAATGATGCTTCCGTTAAGTACAATATTTGGATTTTGCCGCGAGTATAACAAAGTTTTTCGCGGAGTTAAACACACACTTATGTTAGATCGAGCTGATCAAACGATTGTATAATACACGCCGCTGATGTGGCTGAAGGACAGTTTGCTATTACAAGATTAGCGCTGTGGATGCCACGAGTTGTTCCGTCTGTAGCTAAAACAATGGAACTCGAATCATTATTGACCGCTTACGCGGAAAAAAATATATTTTCAGCAAAACAGAATTTACCAAACAGCAATTCCTACCGCAACTGATTACACCTGGCGTGTTACAACTACGTCAAGTGAACAATTACCGCGACATTTATTTGTTCTATTTCAACGATAGGCACGTCGTAATGATCAAGAAATGAACAACTCCGTATTTGATAACCCTGATGTCAGACGAATCTTTGTTAGAGTAAATTCTAGACAATATCCCGAACGTGCAATCGAATGCAATTTTGCCATAGAAGCCACCAGAAACATAACATCGGCCGTATATGTACCTTATGGAGGCTATGCAAAAATATCAGGACGCGGACAGTGGGTCTCAGATATCAGTAGAGGAATTTAGATCACTGTATCCTATCTTTTATGTTGACATATCAAAACATTCCGAACGAGTTATTGGATCGACTGTTGATATTGAAGTCACTTGGACGCTTGGCGTGCTGCCAGCCGAACAGTATAACATATATGCGCTAGTTGTCAGTGATAGATTCTTGACAATTGATGCGACCAAGGCAAGAATGACTGTCCAAGTGTGAGTATTGTGTGACAAACAAGTATAAAATGAAAACGGAATACACAACCAGAGAAATATAAATAACGCCCGGCCCAATTAAAAAATTATCAGCAGCGGTTGCCAAACGTAATTCTGTCTCTCTAATAATATCCCCAGAGTCTCTAGGGACTGACAAAGTCGCTGCAGTGAAAGTAATGTTGACGCAACAGCAAATCAATAAACTTAATCGGGGAAAACCGTTTGTTCTCAAACTGTCTGTTGCACAAAAAACACCGATGGCAAAATATGGCGGAATTTTTGGACCAGCATTTTCTGTAATAGCTAGCGCAATACCAAAAATTTTACCTGTACTAGGAACACTTGGACTAGCAGCAGCGTCAGGGGCAGTATCTGGAGCAATTAAAAAAGCGATATCTGGAGACGGTATCAAACAAATTTATCGTGATAAAGATACAACGTGACAAATACCAGCCA
This sequence comes from Megalonaias nervosa, assembly GCA_016617855.1. NCBI lineage: Eukaryota > Metazoa > Mollusca > Bivalvia > Unionida > Unionidae > Megalonaias > Megalonaias nervosa. The sequence goes on along the minus strand of JAECUM010024932.1, from coordinate 2,747 downwards.
ACAGAATTCGTAAGTCAGGTAATGACAGTTATTTACTTATCTTAAGCCTCTAGCGTTTGTTGAATCACCACATATTCATAATATATTATTGATAAATGTGGTGATTCAACATCAGTGATAAATTTCCCAAGCGGGGGTGGGGTGGTGCAGTATTTTTATGTAACAATAAATAATAAAATGCCAGCCAAACCGACAAAAACTAAAAAAAAAAAACCCAAAGAAAACGATAACGAAGCGTCTTTGAGCGCTATGAAAAACAAACGAGGAGGAATTATTCCTTTCGCTCCACTTTTAGCGGGGTTAGCAGGCAGTCTAATTCCAAACCTGCTAGGAATAGGACGTGGAATGATTCTACCAGGCACCAGACGCCGTTAAGTAATTTTGATATAATTGGAAAATTGAATGACGTTGTCGGATTTCGTGGAGTGTATTCTAAGGACGAATTAGATAATGTACCAGCAGGCGGTTCATGTATCATAAACGTACAAAACTTCAATGATGCATCAGGAACTCACTGGGTTGCTGTCTACGATAATAATTATTTTGATTCGTTCGGACTTCCTCCGAGTGATCTTATAAAAAATATATTTTTTAAAAATTTAAAAAAATAAATTACTCATCTAATCAACTACAGCCGGTTGGAACATCCGCCTGTGGTTATTATTGCATTATGTTTATCAGAAGATGTCCCGGAGTGAAAACTCCGGAGATGCTGATTTTTTAAAGTATATTTTGCAATTTGACAAGCAACCTTCTCACGCAAGTGATGAAATTGCAGTTAATTTTATCTAAACTTATAAATATAAAAATGTCAACATACTGTCTGAAATGTAAAACTAAAACAGATAATAAGGATGAGACAACGGAAAAAAGCAAAAAAAAAAATAAATAAATAAATAAATAATAGAATCATGTTAAAAAGTGTTTGCGCTGTTTGTGGTTAAAAAAAAGTATGTTTCTGAAATCGACATCTACGATGAAATCGTTGGGATCTGGAGTTATTTTAGCAGATGATTAATTGACGAAGGTAAATAATTTTTGGTCCGATTTCTTATTCTTTGAGGGTCAACCTCAAGCAATTTTATACTTGATTTTTTGGATTTTTTGATAAATTTTATAATCTCTTACTAAAAACAAATCATCAAAAATCGAAAAAGACAGACAATAAATCAGCCAAAAAAAAAAGAAATTTGTACTAACGTTTTTCGTTTTTATAAAAAAATTGAAAAAATCAAGTACAAAAACGCTCGAGGTTTGACCCTCAAAAAATATGAAATCGGACTGATTTTCTTTGATTTTATAACTATCTTCCCTTAAAAAAACAGGATTTTTAACTGGAAATCAGTAAAAAAAACCCCAACAATTTTGTTAAAATTTATAAATCATTTTCAGATTTATAAAATATTTTCAGATTTACAAAATATTTTTCGAAGAGGCCGCAGAAAAACCACAACGATTTTGCACAACAAAATCAGTCCGATTTCTTATTTTTTGAGGGTTACAAACCTCGAGGGGGTTAATGGGAATTTAACATTGGAAAATCAAAAAATCGAATTTTGACTGGTTGTGACTGGTTTTTACCCGTTTTTACCAGGTTTTTTGCCTGAAATCTCTGATAAATTCTGGAAAATCTTTGGAAAATTGGACGAGAATCAGTCAAATATCGATTTGATTCTCTTCGATTTTTTAACCATCTTCTCTTACAAAAAAAAACAGGTAAAATTGGTCAGAAAACATAAAAAATTGACCAAAATCTACCCAAAAAAAAGAATTTTTGTCGACGATTAAAAAATAAAATAAAATGAAATGTAATTGTGATTGTGATAAAGATCTTTGTATCGAACCAGATAAAATTGTTACATACTGTCAATCATGCAATCGACGTGAGGTAATTGGCAGCAGTATTGACATCCACAAAAGGAGGGTGGACATTGCCTGGCCATAAATATACCGGGCCGTACAATCCACTAGACAAACAGTTAGATGAAAACGATAATCCATTACCAGGACAAGAGCCTTATAATCAAGTTGATGCAATAGCAATGCGTCATGATATCTGTTATCGTGATATGGAGCGTACTGATAACGTTCGTGTAAAGAACTCAAAATCAGACTGTGATTAGGTAATGTTAGATGAACTACGTGATATAAAACGTGTAAATTTGAGAGAACGATTTGATAGAAGGTTAGGTCAAGGAATGATAGGAACAAAATATAAGTTAGGTCTTGGAAAAGAATCGTAAGTTGATCTGGCATCAGAATTATATAAACCTAAAAAAAGTTTCCACGACGTAAGGTTGTCGCGAACGCCGTTGACGATATCTGGGCAATAGATTTAGTAGATATCTCAAATCTTGCTAAGTTCAACGACAGTAGGAAATACTTGTTTAAAGTTATTGACATTTTTAGTAAATACGCGTTTAGTGTACCAGTTTGGGACAAAACAGGAACATCGATGACTGATGCGTTAAAACATATAATAACAAGTATAGAAAGAAAACCAAATAAAATTTGGACCGATCATGGAGCGGACGTTTTTAATAAAAAATTTGAGCAATTTTGAAACAAAATAATATAAAAGAATATGTTACAGGAAATGAGGGGAAAAGTGTCGTCGCTGAAAGATTTAATTGTACACTAAACGAGCTGATACATAAATATTTGACAGCTAAAAACACAAACAGATAAATTGATTATCTTTCACAAATTGTTGACAAATACAATAACACAAAACATCGAACCCTTTC
>JAECUM010024931.1:0-13876 GCA_016617855.1 Megalonaias nervosa | reverse complement strand
GGCAATCTTTGTACAGCTGAAGTAGTTACATTAGCAGTAATAGTACAAGTAGTACCAGTGATAGTACTTGTGTTGTTGTATGAGTAGATTTGTTGTTTTTAGGGATGCGGTGGTGCTCGGGGTAGTAATCGTGGTGTCAAACGCATTAGTATTTGTTGTCGTGAGGATGAGGATGATTATATTGTCGGTGATTTCTTGATGCAGCAGTAAACAGACAAGCTGTTATGTGTTGTGGCTGAAAAAGTTGTTCATCTTGGGTCATTAACATTTAAGTTTACTGTTAAAGATGAACACAACATCTGCAGGTTCTTGCTGTTAAACCTAACCGTCGAAGAGCTGCCTACAGAACTCAGAATAAGATCTCGTCACAACTTCACCAACCGTGGTGTAGCCTCTTTGTGAAACTTGTCTGTGAAATGTATGCATTTCTACGTCATTGGTCATGCTCTTTGTGCCAAAAGGACGCCATATTTATCACTCTTTCATAATAAAATTCCATGTCTTACCATTAGACCAAATATTTACGTCATAAGCTCAGTCTCGCTTTGCTTGTGTAGATCCAGTGGCGGCGCGAGGGTTTGATGGTCTCGAGGGGAATGTTCTTTAGTGGCGCTCCTACTTTGCTTCAGAAAACAGTTTTCATGTCAATCACTCCTCCACCCTCACCCCCCAATATAAGCTTTAAGTTTTGTGAAGAATTGCTCCCGTTACAAAATTTCAGTTGCATAAAAAGCACCGGAAAGCCTTCCGACTGCGCCCCACCCCTTTGCCAGGCGCCAATGGGCAATTACCCGCAACCCCTTTCGCACCGCCACTCTTTGTCCCCCCGAAAATAAATGTTTGTGGCCCAATTTTTCAGCAGGTTTAAGGATAATTTATATCTAAATTTGCGTTTTGTGTTCCAACCCTGAGCTCATTTACCGTTAAACGATCGATTGTAATCTGTCATTAGTACAGTCGTTTTGAGGAATTAACAAATAAGTTATATCTTCCTTTCAGCGACAGAAAATCTCCTTGACGAAACTAACTTAATTTGCCAGGCAAGACACTATGTCCTGTCACGAAATCTTTGTTCAATAAAAGGTAGAAATATTATGATCAGGTTAAATTATTTACATGATATATCGCACTAGTTTACTGTGTAACAGTTCATGATTATATTTAATTTAGGTTTTCGTGTAGTCATTTGACTGACGTAGTATTGTTCTTTTTCGTAATTGGAAGATCGTTTAAATTTGAACTGCTAATGTTGAAGACTTCATTGTTTTCATTAAAACTGCAGAAATCAATTTACGAAATTTAGGTATGATGGCCTTGGAAAGGTGGTTAAATGCCCCCCCCCCTTCCCGTTATATCTGATTTGACAGCAGAAGATGACTACAACAAAGTGCTTTTTGTGGTCGCGTAAAAAAGGACACGACATGGACGCTTTGATTGTGCACTTTTACCTCAGACTTCTTAGATTCGTTGAAAGATATATTTTTATTGTACTACTATTCAGAGATTGTGTTCGCAAAAATATAATAAAACTACAACTGTTGTATCACACAAATGATGGGTTTTAATATAAATAATGAAATCACCACTATGGTTTATTATATCTTTATTGCAAAAAGATAATTGAGCTCTACTCATACGGAGTTTAAAAATCTTGCTGAAATAGCTTAAAACTAATGATGCATTCATGGTGAATGACCACTGCCATGACCTAAGTGGTTAGAGCGTCCGCCTCGGATCTGGGAGGTCGCGGGTTTGATCCCCGGCCGAGTTATACCAAAGACATAAAAATGGTACTAACAGCTGCCTCGTTTGGCGCTCAGCATTAACAGGTTAGTGTTAGGACTAGTCGGTCTGGTGTCAGTATAATGTGACTGTGTGGGACATGATACTACATGTCTGCGGCATGATGCCCCAGTTCTAGACATCAATATAAACTGTCAGACATCGTAGCGATATGACTGAACAATTTTAAAGCTACATCAAAAATCTAAATCACACACAATCACACACACACACACACATGTTGAACGGTTTCTCTTTTCATGTGTTACGTATATTGTTATGTATATGTAATTTAATTATTTGTTTGTTAGTTTTAAATTTTTTTTAAAATTTTATTTTATTCCATTACATGTTATTGTAATGATAACTTTGTCTACTGGATTTGATATTTCTTTAGAAATTCAGTTCAGTTCTGTTTGACCTGATAAACAACCAGTAGTAGAAACAATGTATCTAGTTTCTGACCTTGATTCAAAAATCAGAGTTCTGGTAAACAACTTTTGTTAATTTTTTTAATTCATTCTAAGAGTAAGATTCATTCAGTGGAATTAAGGCTATACTGAATACGTGATGTTAAGCATGTAACAGATTTCTACGTTGTTCTAGAAGGTGACCACGTGACCCTCATACCGGAATCTATTTTGCGTCTTAACTTATTGTATAACCGTTTTCTTGAGCAGAACTAGCCAGTTGGGCTTTAAATCTTTGACACTTAAAGGTGTTTTGTTGTGACCAGTTTGAGTTGAATTGTTATTTTATTCAATTTATGGAATTAGTGATTCTTTCCCTGGAAAATACTAGTGCTCCTTACAAAATTCTTGGACAATGACATTTATTGAAAATTATTCGGAATTCCAAACTGGAATATTATTTTCTGTGGTAAAACAAAGAACTGTTGACACATCAGTACAAAGATGACTATCGAAGACGTCATCGCCTTCCATCTTGAATTTCATCGGGATTTGAACTGTGATTCATTTAGGACTTTTCATAGATAGGACTTCTATTTTTTAAATTCTTGGATTAATTTTGGATTTGATTCGTAAACCGTAAGTCCTTTTACTCATTTTTACCTTGTGTTTCTAGGGAAATAATTTATTTGTTAAATTTTACAAAGCTTGTTATCTTCACTCTTTTCTTATTACTTTTGTACGAGCCTAGATACGTAACAAGAAAATTGGAAGCTCATCCGAGATCTATGAAGTTTGGCTAAAATATTTTAGAAAATTGTTTTTTGAAATTTAAATTCACCTAGTTTTCAGAGTTTTTAAATCCCAAGTGTTATTTCACATTTTAGAAATCTTTAGTGAACTCAACAGGCTTTTTTAAACAATATCATCAAAAGTAGAGAATGTTTTTGAATTTTACCTAGGAGTGGTTGGACATTTTCAAAATGGAAGTACAGCTAAAAATGTTGGAATTAGAGATAAGACAGGTTCAGTTTCAGATAGAAAAGATACAAATGGAAAAAGAAATGGAAGTAATGCAAATGCAATTTCAGGAGAAAAAAAACAAACAAGATAGGCTAATACAAATGCAAATGCAAAAAGAAAAGGAAGAGAGGAAATTTCAGATTAGGTTAAAAGAATTAGAGCTGGCAAAAGGAAAACACTCCCATACTTTTGATATTTTAAGAAATATTTAGTACCCCCTTTTCTGGAAAAGAAGTAGAACAATAATTTCCTTATTTTGAAAAAGTTGCTGAAAATTTGAAATGGCCAAGGGAGCATTGGACTCAATTATTACAGTGTGCACTATTTGGCAAAGCCCGAAATATCTATGCAAAGTGCTGACTTTGATCTGGTTAAGGAATGCATCATAACGGGTTATGAGTTAGTCCCTGAGGCTTATCGGAATAAATTCAGGAACTGTAAAAAAGAAGCTGGACAAACTCATGTCGAATTTGCAAGAGAAAAATAGCAGTTGTTTGATAGATGGTGCTTAGCCAAGAAAGTTGATCAAGACTTAGCTCATAAAGTTTCTTTTGTAGGCAAGTCTTCCACTCAGCAGTCTTCCGGTAAAAAGGTATTTCACCTAATACGAGCCCTTCTAAATCTCAATCCGGCACAACTTTTAGAAATCAAGCTTCTGATAAGCTTGATCAAAAATCATTATCTCTTCCTACGTCTACCTATTGCAAGAAGAAAGGACACGTTATTTCTGATTGCTTCAAATTGAAAAATAAGCATCAGAATCAAGATAGACCTATCCCAAATGCTCTTATTTCGAAGAGGTCAAGGTCGCGGTCATATATTGAAAGCAATACATTTGTAAGGTCTAATAAACCCCAGTCTGATTTTATTATGGAGAATTGTGAACCATTCATGTCGAAGGGTTCTATATCACTCTTGGGTGATTTGGCCAATCATATCCCTATTAAAATTTTAAGGGATACAGGAGCTTCTCAGAGTCTTTTATTATCAGGTACTCTGCCTTTTTCTGAGAAGTCCTGTTCTAATGAGAGTGTTCTCATTCAGGGAGTATAGTGCGGCTTTGTTAATGTTCCTCTCCATTCTGTAAATTTGTCATCAGACTTAGTTTCAGGACCCGTGACTGTCGGAATAGTGTCTACTTTACCCGTTGAGGGCATTCATTTATTACTAGGCAACGACATAGTTAGAGACAAGGTTGTGGTTAATCCACTTGTAACCGACAAGCCTTCTTTGGATCAGAAAGTCGACTCTATTGAAAAAGAATTCCCTGATTTATACCCAGCTTGTGCAGTTACCAGAGCTATGGCAAAGAAAGCTCTTGAGAATGATGTTGATAAGGAAAGTATTCCTTTAGCTGACACATGTATTGGTCAGGCTTTTGATGAGGTCACTTTCACTCCTTGTTTGGATCAATCAAAAGGTATTGATCACAGTGATCCTCTTCTGACTACTCATTCTCTTTATTCTAATCATGGTGACAAACGACAATCACTTGTCATCGAACAGGAAAAAGATCATGAGATCTCCTTTTTGTTTCAAAGGGCCATTAGTGAAACTGAAGCCACTGAAGAACCTGTCTGTTATTTCATTAAAAATGGAATTCTTATTCGAAAATGGAGACCTCCAGAGGTACCTGCTGGTGACGAGTGGTCAGTGAACTATCAAATTGTAGTTCCAAAATCAAACAGACAGGAAATTCTTAGTCTGACCCATGAAACTCCTTTGGCTGGTCATTTAGGGATTAATAAGACTTATCACAAGATCTTAACTCACTTCTATTGGCCAAAAATCAAAAGTTATGTTTGTAATGTTACGTTTCGGCCCGTTTAAAGTAACAAAAAGAAAAGAGCGAAGACAACAAGTTTTGTAAGTTTTAGCAAAAATAATTTATTTCCCTAGAAAACGCGGTGAAAAGGTGAAAATATGAAATAGGACTTACGATTTGCGAAGAAAATCCAAACATTTGTCCTAGAATTGTGAAAAACATATAAGTCCTATCAATAAACAATTCAAATTGAAGCTAGTCTGAATCTCAATTCCGTTCTAAGATGGTGGATGATGACGTCAGACGAAGTTTTTACACAAATGTCCAGAATTTTCACTTTGAATCGCAATTTGTACTGTTCTGTTCCAATTTAGAATCAATTTCACTAAATGTCTTTGTCCAAAGCCAGTTGTGTTTAGTTCTCCAGGGAAAATAATTATTGTTTAAAAAGTAGATGAACTATAGCTGTCATCTATAACAATACACATCTCGCTCTACAGACGTACAAATGAACAACTCTTTCCAGCACCAGAAAAAGAATACCTTCTTCTCAAGGTATATGAACGACTCTACAAGGTGTTAAAATATGACTCTGACTGACTATTTCACTGATACCTGAGTATTTAAACTGAACGAAAACGTCATTTCATGCACACGCACGAAGAACGCATGGTTATTTCAAAATCTCACCATCGCATTACACGATATAATCATACATGCTTGGCAAATGACCTTGGCCACAACCAGTCATTTACCTAGCTTGCTTATCAAGCCAGCAATCTAAAAAAAATTGCTTACGAAATCCTAAGAGTCTTATTTACGTTCTAAATAAATACGACGTTTCTTTTAAAATGTCAGACCCTGTGAACATAATCATCATCACAATAATAATTATATTTAATGATACAAAAATGAAATAGAAAGAATTCAAATTTTAACACACAAGTAATTAAATTACATGGTCGTAACAGTAAACACTGCAGATCTTGTCATACTTGTCAAATGGTAGGAAAACCCAATCAGAAAATACCTAAGGCTCATCTGCAGCCTATTCCTGTATTTGACGAACCATTTAGAAGAATAATGGTAGATTGTTTTGGTCCCTTACCTAAGACCAAGTCAGGCAACCAATACTTGTTGACCATAATGTGTGCATCAACAAGATTCCCAGAGGCAATTCCTTTGAGGAATATTAAAACTAAAACAATAGTAAAAGCTTTGATAAAGTTTTATTTAACTCGGTTTGGCCTTCCCAAATCTGTCCAATCTGATCAAGGGTCAAATTTAAGTCTGGAATTTTCCAGCAAGTTATGTACGAATTAGGCGTCCAACAATTCAGATCTTCTGCCTATCACCCTGAGAGCCAATTGGCTTTCGTAAGATTTCATCAGACTTTGAAAAATATGATTTGATCATATTGTTTGATACAAGTAAAGATTGGGATGAAGGCATTCATTTGCTATTGTTTGCTGTTAGGGAGTCCGTTCAAGAATCTTTAGGATTCAGTCCCTTTGAACTAGTTTTTGGACACACTGTGCGTGGACCACTTCTTTCTAATGAAGATACTGAACTTAATCTTCTCGATTATGTTTCCAATTTTAAGTATACGTTGTCTAAGGCTTGTGAGGTTGCAAGAGCGAATCTGCACTCTACTCAGTCAAAAATAAAATTAAGGTATGATAAAATCTCAAAGGAAAGGAGTTTTCAGCCTGGTGATAGAGTTCTGGCTCTCTTGTCCATACCACAAAATCCTCTTCAGGCCAAGTATTATGGTCCCTACACGGTTGAAAAGAAAGTAAATGATTTAAATTACATCATAAATACTCCTGGGAGGCAAAAACAAAAACAACTTTGCAACATTAACATGTTAAAGGAGTATATTGACAGAGATAGCCAGGTAAATCATGCAATTAATTTAGTTGTACCTGTCCCACAAACTGAGGATTTAAGTGAAGGAATGCAATCGGACTCTATTGACTTTGGAGTGACAAATCTTCGGAATTCAGAAATTATGAATAATCTGGACCAGAAACTTTCACATTTGCAGCAACAAGAAAGGAATGAACTTAAACAGTTATTATTTGAATATGATCACTTTTTTCCAGATGTTCCTACGAGAACAAACAAAATTTTTCATAACGTTGAAATTGTAAATTCTAAACCTGTGAAACAACACCCATACAGGATGAACCCTCTCAAACAGGAATACTTGAAAAAGGAAATTCAGTATTTGTTGGAGAATGATTTCATAGAGCCCAGTGAAAGTGACTGGAGTTCACCATGTATACTTGTTCCGAAACCAGATAAACTTTCTGTATGTGCACTGATTATAGGAAGGTGAAAGGTGTGACTAAAACAGATTCATTTCCATTACCAAGAATCGATGACTGCATTGATAAAATTGGAAACGCCACGTATGTTACCAAATTTGGCCTTCTGAAAGGATTTTGGCAAATTCCACTGACGGAAAGGGCAAAGGAAATTTCGGCATTCGTGACTCCAGATGGATTTTATCAATATAACGTGATGCCGTTTGGGATGAAGGGTTTTCCAAGTACCTTTCAACGTTTAATGAATATGATTACCTCTTGTCTAGATAATTGTGATGCTTACATCGATGATGTCATCATCTACAACGAAACCTGGAAAGAACATTTAGTAACAATTCGGAAATTCTTTGACAGACTCACTGATGCAAGTTTGACAATCAATTTATCCAAAAGTGAGTTCTGCCGTGCTTGTGTAACATTTCTAGGACATATCGTGGGACATGGACAAGTTAAACCTATAGATGCTAAGGTCAAGGCTATCTCTGAATTCCCTGTACCTGTCAGTAAGGAGCAACTGATGCGATTTTTAGGTATGGCTGGATACTGTCGGAAATTTTGTTCCAATTTTTCCATAATTGCTGAATCCCTGGCAAATTTATTTAGCAAGGAAAAACAAGTTTCTTTGGACTGAAAAATGTCAGGAGGTTTTTGATAAGTTAAAGGCCATACTTAAGTGTGCACCAGTTTTTACAGCTCCAAATTTCAGCCAATCATTTTATACTATCTGTTGATGCAGGTGCTGTTGGGGTTGGAGCAGCATTGATTCAATAAGATAGAAATGATGTTCATCCAGTGTGCTATTTTTCTTAGAAATTAAATAAGCAACAAAGAAATTATTCAACAATCGAGAAGGAATGTTTGGCTTTGATATTGGCATTACAGCATTTTGAAGTTTACATTAGTTCAGCTCCTTCTCCGATTATTGTGTTTAGTGATCACAACCCGCTTACTTTCATCGACAAGATGAAAAACAAAAATCAAAGATTATTAAGGTGGAGTTTGTTATTACAGGAATATAATATTGACATCAGGCACATCAAGGGAAAAGACAATTTAATAGCAGATGCACTTTCCCGTGTATAGAAATATTATTTCATGTACACTTTGTTTAATTCATAAGAGTTTTTCTTGTTATTTTTTTTAAAGCCTCATATATCATTAATCTATGGTAAAAAGAAAAGCTTTATTATATAAATCTTTCTTTTTCTTTTATGGGGGGAAGTATTATGTATATGTAATTTAATTATTTGTTTGTTAGTTTTAAAAATTTTTATTTTATTTTATTCCATTACATGTTATTGTAGTGATAACTTGTCTACTGGATTTGATATTTTTTTAGAAATTCAGTTCAGTTCTGTTTGACCTGATAAACAACTAGTAGTAGAAACAATGTATCTAGTTTCTGACCTTGATTCAAAAATCAGATAGAGTTCTGGTAAACAACTTTTGTTAATTTTTTTAATTCATTCTAAGAGTAAGATTCATTCAGTGGAATTAAGGCTATACTGAATACGTGATGTTAAGCATGTAACAGATTTCTACGTTGTTCTAGAAGGTGACCACGTGACCCTCATACCGGAATCTGTTTTGCGTCTTAACTTATTGTATAACCGTTTTCTTGAGCAGAACTAGCCAGTTGGGCTTTAAATCTTTGACACTTAAAGGTGTTTTGTTGTGACCAGTTTGAGTTGAATTGTTATTTTATTCAATTTATGGAATTAGTGATTCTTTCCCTGGAAAATATTAGTGCTCCTTACAAAATTCTTGGACAATGACATTTATTGCAAAATTATTCGGAATTCCAAACTGGAATATTATTTTCTGTGATTCAACAAAGAACTGTTGACACATCAGTACAAAGATGACTATCGAAGACGTCATCGCCTTCCATCTTGAATTTCATCGGGATTTGAACTGTGATTCATTTAGGACTTTTCATAGATAGGACTTCTATTTTTTTTTAATTCTTGGATTAATTTTGGATTTGATTTCGTAAACCGTAAGTCCTTTTACTCATTTTTACCTTGTGTTTCTAGGGAAATAATTTATTTGTTACATTTTACAAAGCTTGTTGTCTTCACTCTTATCTTGTTACTTTTGTACGAGCCTAGACACGTAACAATATATAATTTAATTGTTTGTTAGTTAGGTTTTTAAAAAAAGAAAAAAAAAATTCATTACATGCTATTGTAATGTAACATTGTATGTTGGACTTTACCTTGTCCAAAACTGACTTCATTTCTGCTTAACACAAATTGACCTTTTTATTTTATTCACTGTAAACAATCAAAATATTGCTAAATTATTTTCTATATGTATGAGTTTAAAATCAGTATTATTATTAATAGAAGAAGTAAATATGTTTATATGGGTCAAAGTTTTGGAATTTCCTGAGTGAATTATACATAATCCAGGTTATTGTTTTGTAAACATCAGGATCATTCTAGAGGGTTATTTTCCATTAGGTAACGGGTTTTTTGGGGTTTTTTTAAAGAAAATGATAATTGTGACTTGAGGTTAAGTAGAGAACTGTATAATCTTGTAACTGTGAGGACTTGGTCATTCGTGCTTTAAGTTTTAGCAGAATCAAGCTGTATGTTTTGTCCAGTATTTTTTTTTTTTATCACACTTCAACATTCTATAAGCTATCACAGACAAGTCATCGCCTTCAGTTTTTGGATTTATTCTGGACTTCTACTGAATTTTATTCAGGACTTTAAATTACTAGGACTTGTGTCTGATCTAATTCTTTGATTATTTTTTAATTTAATTCGCAATACCGTAAGTTCTTTAATTTTCTTCTCATTTTCACTTTTTATTCAAGGGAAATAAATTATTTGTTAAATTTTACAAAGCTTGTTGTCTTTCACTCTTTTCTGTTATTTATTTTAAGAGCACAGACTCGTAACACCTGAAAGAGTGCAAGTACATTGGAGATTCACAAAATAAATGTTGTATGGATACGAGCCTGATTGAGCCACGACTACTATATTCATTCCTAACAAGCCTTTGTCATGTGATGTAGTAGCGAGGCAATTAGCTTACACTTGTTTCCAAAGGTATGGATGGTAGTAGTATATTCCTCGCCTAGTCTAAACAGTCTATTAATGACGCACGTCAGTGGATGAAATGGAGATGGATTGTCTTGCCAGTCTGTAAACAGAGAATGAGCAGAAAAACGCGTGTTTTGTTATTGCGAAAAAGTTAAGGGAAACCTGTTTTCCGAACCCAAGTGTCGGAATTAGAGAGTTCACCGGTAATTTTATCAAAAGAGTTCCTTCAATCTCAAGGTTAGGTCAGTGAAGAGGTTGAAATGTTGAAGGGCTGAGCAGATGGGAATTCAGCTATCTATGTACACAATTGTATACGTTTACGTTGATTGGGGCCAAGATTATAAGATTGGTAAGTACATTTAGCGAACTTGGCGATGAAATTCAAGAGTCGGTCGCAGATGCCATCACATAAATTCGAGCCAACTACTGGTACTTCATTGTCTGAATACTTTGAAGTAACCATGGGAGGTGTATACACATCAGATCAGTTTCAAAGAACAACACAAGCCCGGAAACACCCAACTCACATACATGTTTATATCTTTAATTATTAAACAATAATATCTGAAGTCACATCATAGCCTTAAGGTAAGAAATTGTAAATGTGCCAATATACGAAGCCATTCTCTGCCAACATAGCGCAAGCGCCTTGACCCTCGCGGAGAAATATGAAACATTCAATAATTGAGGTATGAAATTGAAATAACAGGAAAGAGGTTCAGAATTAAAGTTTCTCGGTGAAGAGAAATGGGCAGGACCAAAACAAAACATGGAAATAAATTTTTCAAACGCAATCAGCACGCAATCGCAATTGTTCCGAAACTTATACCCATAAATAATTAATCTTGGAGACTATTATCATAGTCTTAAACGGGTTTCGGTCACGAAAGCTGGAAATAGTTGTTTTATGGCACATCAACACAGCCCAGCTATATAGTGCTTATTAAACGTGGGTTGCAAAAATGTTAAGTAACAATAATGGCGTCAATCTGTAGGAAAATAATCACTTCCAAATAAAAATTAAAATATGGACGTCTACAACATAAAATACGGAGGTTCAACTTCTTTGAAAGACCTATAAACTGAACGCAAACGCTAACAGATGTAAATTCCTTCAGATATAAGGACATACTTATATAAACCACACTCCTTTAGAAAGTTCAAAATTTTCTCTGGTAGTACATTATCAATAATTTCATTCACGCAGTTGCCACGAAATATGTATTGCAAATGTATAGGTCACTTATATACATCTATGGTTCTGTTTGCAAATATCAGAGTATCAGTCTGTCAAATAGAATAAGTATATCGTACACAGAAAGTGATTGTTGCACTCGATCAGTGCTTGAAAAATTCGTACAAAATGTTAAATTTGCAAGCTGTTCGTTATTTGCAATGCAAAACATTTAAGATAAAATCATAGACTGGAGTGAAAAACTTCGATAAAATAACTTCACTGACTTCCTGTTTAAACATATGACAAAACTTATCCGATTCTCGCTTCATGTCAGTGCCATATACTCTAAAATAGCCGTAAAAGTTTTGAACCAGTCTAATCCTTTTAGTACTATTCGATTTAATTATTAAAGATTTTGTTTTATTTTTTAACTGAGTTATCTGTAACACTAGTAAAATAAAATATTCAATCCGTCACCAAGTACTAGATTTGTATATACCTTTCTAAATTGCACGATACATTTTTAATAAATAGTGCATTTCATGACTTTAATTCGATTAGACTTATCGAACTGTAGATAGTGTAATGTCATAATTATTACATTAGCTATTATAAGGTATATCGCGACAGTTCATGTTCGTGTGCCATCTATTTACATCTCCTGTTGACAACATATCCACATAAAACACTTGCTGACGAGCCATCCATTCACAGCACTTGCTGACGGGCCATCCCTTCACAGCACTTGTTGACGGGTCATTCATAAACAGTACTTGTTGACAGAAAGACGATGGATATCTTCGATTTATGGACTTCACACGGCTATATCTCCAGTGTGAGAGTTTATTCTCCCCAACCTCTACATTGTCTCTTTTTCTTGAAATCTGAAGCTTTATCTAATGATTATTATGAATACTCCACCATACTTCACAACGAGCTCAAATTAACATATTTTTAGGCCGTCACAGGCTATATAACAGTTTGCAATAGATAGAAACAACTTTATTTATTTTAAACATTCACCAAACTTGATATTCTTCAACTTCATTAGTAAATGATAATGATGCATCGAGAGGAAAATGTGTAAATTTAGATAATAATTTAAATGACAGTAAAGATTAAATATAGATTCACGTGATTCTTAAGAAATTCACTGACGAACTTGTATGTTTGACAGTCTACGAAACGAAGCTGTCGCACGAGAGTAACGTTTGCCTGGGCCTATTTGTCCAAAAACAGGAGCTTTGTATTTGTCAGTACTAAAGATGATATATAATTGATAAATAGTGAGCAATAAACAAATAAAGTGGTTGATGTATATCAAAGTTAATCTATCCTTTCATATGGTTACAGTTTGCATTTAATGAGATATGCTGGTATCAGGTATGATCACTGTACAATCAACATGGTCTAAGAAACCCACCTAATGTCATGTGTGTATTTAAAATACCTCTGCTGTAAATATAGGACATGATGATACACCTTTTGTATCGCGGCGTATTAATTCTGAAAGTTGTGCATGCCTGGCTTATATGATTGTATTATTGTGTGATATTTATGCGTATCATAATAAATTCAGGTAATTATAGCGAATTAAGCATGTGGAGGTATCGATATAATTTATCTGCGTATTTTGTCACTGAAACCAATAAAGTCATTGAAAAATCGGTGTAATTATTTTAGAATAACGGATTATATAATGTGTTTCATTGTTCAGTCACCCCGCGTTTTATTCTTTGTCTTATTCCAATTCAATACCTTCTTTAACAAATAGAAATCATTAAATCTAATCTTCTTCCGTGAAACCTATTAAATATTTTAGATGCCATTTCAGACTAACTCTCCATATGGCTGCTCGACGGGTGGTGCAAGAAACCTTTCTCATATTGCCAGTCAAATTATTGTGCAGAGCGACACGCGATGCACGTGCCACAAGCGGTAGTTCTCTTCGAGGCAGTAGACTTACAGAAGATGTATGTTTTCCAGGCAAATGTTGACATCAAGGATTTCAATTTGACCTTACAAATGGCATACATGTTCATCTGCGATAATTGTTGCAATATTTTGGCAGACTGTAGCTCTCGGTAGCAAGTGCTGACTGAAGGAATCCGCATGTCCCTCGATCCACTTAACACACACGGTACGTACACCTTGAAAATTCGTATTATTCAGGTACGACGAGCTATCAGTATTTAAAGAGTGTCTAAAACTGTACTGGCAAATTTTCTCCGTCCATTAACTGTCAGCCCTCTCACAAAAGTGAGACGTGTAGTTTTAATTTTAGCATTTCTAGTTTGTCCGTTGGGTTCATGGGCGCCCGCAGGATTTTTTGCAGG